>ML685798.1:6848003-6871332 GCA_007922175.1 Pelusios castaneus
GTGGGTCCCAGCCCGTGCTCCAGCTGCTCAGCAGTGGGCAGCTGGAGCGAGGAACTCCGGCTCTTCCTCCTGGCCCGTACCACTCGAGTCCGGGGAAGTTGTCCCCGGGACCCCAGTGGTCCAGGCTAGGAGGATTCCCTTCTGCCCGGGAAGTCCCGAGCAGAAGGGAGCCAAGTGGTCCGCAGCAGAAGGTTGCTCCTCGCTCCCTTCTCCCCCGGACTGCTCAGGAGCTTGCTGCCCCGGGGAGAGCCAGCCCCGTGCGGGGCTGGCTCTCCCTGGAGCAAACAAGTCGACTTAGAGAGTCCAGTGTGGACTCTCTACGTCGACTTAATACGGTCAACTTAAAGTCGATTTATTAAAGTCGACTTTTTTATGTCGACTTTAATTCCCCAGTGTAGACATAGCCTATTTTCAGAAACTTTTACAGGGGAGATGGCATTTCAAAATATAAATTCATTTCAAAGTAAATGAGGCAAATGATCATTTCTGACAGATGTACATGATTGGGGCACTCAGGATCTTGCTCAAATATTTGCAAATAATGAAATGTATCTAACTTAGCCACTACATTAATTATTTTTCAAATGTAATCTTACCACTACACACACAAGTACATACCAAATGTAAACACACAGTCATTCTCTCTACATTGACACTGTTTCTGCAGTATGAGTTTTTCCATATACTGCACATTGTAGAGCACCCCAAAATATTTACCCTAAAGCCATTACTCATTTGCCATTCTCTCAGTCTTGAAAGCATATATGGAGACAGCTGACAGTATCCAACCCAGGCAACAACTATTATAGCTAAGAAAATGCCTTAAAAGAATGTCAGGGTTCCATACTCAAGTGCACCAAAGTAAGAGAACACCAAAATTAAGGTGTCCCTACAACCTTAATTCAACCCCATTGTGCATATACCTTATGATATAGCCTTTAATTACATGATTGTGAATGATATTTTTCCAGAGGACTACTGTTTCATTCAGTTTCCAAGATGAATGGTGCTCACTAAATGAGTAGCTACTCAATATTTTCTTTTTATCTCATTTTCAACATGCAGCCTCATGCCTTATTTACTGCACACAGTTCGAACTCTGCCCTTAAGGCATTATTAATTTCCCGGTGGACTTTTTTATGGCACACAACACTATAGTTCCTAAGTATTTCACAAAACATTAATGAATTCATCTTTAGATTACTCTTGTGAGTTGATAGATATGTTTATCCTGTTTTTACAGATGGAAACTGAGGCACGGGCATGTTGTTGAAAGGATCCATACGTTTTGGTTGCCCAATTTGAGATGTCTGTGATTTGATTTTTTTCAGAGAAATTTTTCAGAGAATTTAGCATTTTACAGCTTTTGATACATTCAAACAACAGCTCTCCTTGTCTTCAGGTGCAGCTGTGAGTGCACAGTACCTCTGTAAATCAGATCCCAGGGTATGAAGTCAAGAATCCAGAAAATAAGGAACATAGGCTATGTCTACACTGGCAAATTAGTTGGAATTAGGGAGCACTGCATGGCTCCCAACACTGGACGCACCGGTGAGCACTTTACTTCTCTCAGTTCCAGCACCCAGCATTAGGAAACAGCAGTTATAGGGAAAGTCCTGCTCCACCCCTGCAACTCTGGAATGAAGCATGCCCAGTGCAAAGAATCTTTGGCAAATTTAGGTGCTAAGCTCTAACAAATTTCTACTGAGCATTCACAAATGAATTTTTTTTCAGAGGCTTATACCTTAGCAAAATTTGGATGAATTTTCACAGGAATGGCAAGACTCATTCTTGACACCAAATCAACCTCCCTGGCAAATTTTAAGTGCCTCCCTCAAAGCATGAAGGTGCTAGAGCTTCTCAATGAAAAAATAAATGTAAGAAGTATTTTTAACATAGGCAAAGTAACATTTTCCCCCAATCTCATTCTCAAAAGCAGTTCACCATTTTAGTTTAACCTCTCAAGAACAATTCAGCCTGAGGCAAACACTCAGCATAAAAAACTTCAGCCCAAGGGATTTAAGTCTGGCAAAGCTATAAGCAACTATAAACAAGGTCTTACAATGGAAAATATTAGAAAAAGTTAAGCTATAGGCATTGCTTCTTGTGCCACCTATAATCATGGTGGCTACATAGAATGCTATCGGATAGATAAATTATTTTTTTCCCCTCATAAAATCAAAAAGTACTTATAGAATGAATGAAATATGGAGGCTTTATCTTCAATTCAAAGCACATTATTATTGAGGTATTGGATAAGCACAGATTATTAATCATTATTACTGTGCTACAATCATGTCTTTATGGATGAGTAACCAAGCTACCAATTCATAGTTTACAGACTGAAGACTGTGGGCCTGGGAGAGTTTGATCTGGGTTGCCAGGTGGAAATTTTCCTGGCCCCCTTAAATAATATAAAGCCATAACTTCCTAAGGATCAATACATCACCATCATGATTCAGAGAATAATGATTAAAAAAAAAAGACTATTTTAAGCAAGAAGTAAATATTCCCTTCAATCTGATCAGTTCTCTCTCTAGTGCTGGGTTCCTTCAGGTACATTAGTTCTTATTTTCACTTCTTCCAATCTGTGTAAAGAGCAGGGAGAACAATTCCTGATGAAATGTACCTGAGCAAGCCTAATTCAGACAGGTCTCTACAGCCTGGCCAGTTGTGAACAGAACACATAGAAGACAAAATGCACCTTTATTGTGCAGACCCGCTTTTTATGAGCCATATTATAAAACAAAAGCCGTTAAACTGCAAGGCTCACAAGTTGGGAATTCTTAATAAAGAAACAAAAAAAATCAGTCAGCGCTACTTCATACCCACTTTTGATTTTTGAACACATACTTCCTTTTGTATAGGTTTAATGCTGGCAGTCCCCTAGATGGCCACAGGAAATAAGGAGCTTCTAGCAATGGCGAACCGAGGGGAGAGGGCAGGGGGTGTTGGGCTGGTCCTTCACAAGGTGCAGGGGGAAGGAGGCAGGAGACTCTAAGAGGCACAGAGCCTCCTGTACCCCTCCCATGTTCTGAAGGGCCAGCCTAACACACCCCTGAAGGTGGGGTGTGGAGGCCCCCCCACGTCAGAACCATCTCCAAGCTGAAGCAGCAATAGGTAAGTGCTGGGGAGGGGGGGCTATGGGCCAGGCTGTGCTGGCCCTTACGGGGGCGAGGGATGCAGGAGGCACTGAGAGACGTCCCTCAATACTCCTCATGCATAGTGACATCCATTCCCCTCCTCAGGTGTGGGGGGTGAGCCTGCGTGTCCCAGCTGAGTTGGGCTGGAACAGAAAAGGGTAAGCAGTGGGGGAAGGGCAGACGGCCCTTTTGCATGGGGAGGATGCAGGAAATGCTGAGGAGAAACTCCCCCCCATGTGTGAAGGGATGATCCAGCCCCCTTCCCCTCCCCAGTCGGGGAGGGGTGGGGCGGGGTAAGGCTGCCTTTCCCAGCTGGAGCCAGGCTGCAGGACTGCTGCAGCCTCATGCCTCCCCACCATTACAGAGCCCTCTCCTCACGGCAGCTGGGATGTGGGGGCAGGATCCCCCTGGCCTGAGGGGGCATAAGACGTGGGGCCACAGATTTGGGCGTGGCCCCAAGATGCCAGACACCCTCGGTGCGACCGTGGCTTCTCACCCACTTACACAGCCCCTGCAAAAACTAGATTTGGAGGTCATTTACTTCCCCACGCTACCTGGTATACCAAATACTGGAGTCTCTATGTGCTGACCGGGGGAACTGAAGTCAATAAAGCAATCCCAGTTCATATAAGCTGAAGATGTGGTCCAATATTTTCTTGTAAACGTTTGTGCTACCATATATTGATTCTACACGTTTTTTGACATGTTAATGATATGCTGATCTTCTGAGAACAACTGGTTAAAGCACGGGCCTAGTAATATGAAGCTGACATATCTGTCCCTAGTTCTGGGATTCGCTAAAGATGCATCTACATTTACAAATTAAGTTGACTTAAGGAAATTTAAAGTCGACTTTATTAAACCTTTACAGTGTGGATCCTGATTAGCCCTAAATCGACTTTAAGTCAACTTAAAGGGCCCCAGGGCTCCCTCACTGTCCTCCCTGCCAGGGTGGCTGGCACAGCCAGAGCACAGCCACCTGCTCCTATGCCCTGCCACTGTCCCTGTCCTGCTCAGCTCCCATTGTACTAGGGTACAATGGGGCAAATGCTGAGCCCCCTGGCACTTTGGAAGGGGTGCCCCCCCTGCCACCATGGACTAGGCCCAGGTCCACTTAGCCCCTAGAAGTTGACTTAGGCATCCAGTGTGGACGCGCTAAGTCAATTTGGCAAGGTCCCCTTGAAGTCGACTTAATTTTATAGTGTAGACATGCTAAGTTGACTTAACAAAGTCGACTTAAAATTGACTTAGCAAAGTCAATTTATTTGGCCAAGTGTAGGCATAGCCTGAATGATTTAGGGCAAGGAAAATTGACAACTCCAGTGTTCAAACTCATATGATTTTTAAATATAATAAATATTAGGTCTTTTTATTTGCCTTGTGCATTTTGATTATGTCTACACTTACCAAAGTTAGTTCGAATAAGTTAATTTGAACTAACTAATTCGAACTAATTTTAGTTAGCTCAATTTAACTTAATTCAAACTAGCATGGCCCCACTGGAATTTTAGTTCAAACTAAGCAAGTGCCATGCATGGCACTTGCTTATTTCAAATTAGTCAATTGCATTAAGTTCAATGTGCCAGTTAGTTCGAACTAAGCAGTTAGTTCAAATTAACATGGCCACATTGACTTAATTCGAACTAACTAGTTCAAATTAAGCGTTAGTTCGAAAGGTATAATCAAATTTATTAGTTGGAATTAAGGAAGCCCTTAATTCGAACTAATGAAAGCCTAGTGTGGCCAAGGCTTAAGTTAGTTCGAATTAAGCTTCCTTAATACGAACAAACTTGCCAGTGTAGACATAGCCTTTGAGCCTTTAGAATTCACATTTTCTAGAGACTCTGCAATATTCAGGCTAGAAACTTACTTTTTAAAAAATGACATCTGAGATTTTTCACATAACATGACTTCAGGAGCTGGAGCATTAAGAAAAACATCAAATATCATGAATAACACAAGCAAGTCACAAAAGGTGGCAATACCGTCACTTACGGCTTGATTCCCAAAGGTACTCAGCACCCCTAATTCCTAACAACTTCAAAAGAATCTGAGGATGGTCAGCAACTCTGAAAGTTTCACTCAGCCTTTCTGCTCTTCAATTTCCCCACCTGTAACACAATGATAATATTTTATCTAACTCACAGGAGTATTTTTAGGAGTCTTAATTAAATGTTTTTGAATTGCTCTGAGATCCTTGAATGAAAGGTGCCAAACATATTTTTTTTTTAAATTAAAACACACCTTTATTATTAGCTACTCCAGAACATTTTAAAGATAGCTTAAGATGGCCATCAGTTTTCCCTCTGAGAGGTTAATAATATGTTTTTGTTTTAGTCCTCTTTTGAAAGTTATTTTCTAATTAGATACAGTATTGTCAATTCTACAGTTTATGACGTGAAATATTAAAGGAAAATACAACTTTGATAAAGTAATTATCTTTTTTGACATATTATATACATGCTTCCTGTGCAACCACCTCACAGGTTAATAAAATCAGAATCAAGATGCCTTTGAGACAGGGTAGCTATTCTTTATCAATAAAATGTAATGTTGCACAATTAACATATAGGAAACATGGACTTCATTAAGAGCTCTGGACTACTCACCATGAAATAAAGTGTTATCCAGCAACTGTTTTGTTGTTATGGCTCTGCTGCCACAGAATGTTTGTCCTTAAGCAATGAAAAGGCATTTTATCTGAATAAGAGTTATGAGTAATTTGAGATGATTCTACACAAAACAACCCACAGGATTTTCTATTTGCTTAATTATTCTCCAACGCATTTTTCCATTTACAATCCTCACTGTATACACATACAAACCCAGAAAGGATAATGTCTGAATAACAACTTCATGTTCTAAAGGTTTTTGGTACTGCAAGCAAACTAGTATACGTTTCCATAAAGATTCTTCTGGTCAGTCTAAATATTGTCTTGAAAGATGGTATATCTGGTAATGGCCAATCTAGGAACATAGGGGTGCTACCACACCCCCTGGCTTGAAGTGGTTTCCATCATATACCAGGTTTACAGTTTGGTTCAATGGCTCTCAGCACTCGCAGTATACAATCATTCCAGCACCCTGGCTAAGAATTACAATGACGAATTGTTTACAAGAAAATCTGGTATGCTGAACTTCCTTTTCATCCTCCTGTTCCTGTATGAAGCACTGAATTCCTCTACACTTTTGCTTTAGTCCGGTTGCAGATGATGTTTATGGTCCAGTCTAGACTGCAATAAAATAAAGGGTATGTCTTAGACTGCAATCACTGGGTGGACTGCAGCTCAAAGTAGACATATCTGAGCTAGCTTTAATCTATCTAGCTTGGCTCCCAGAGCAGTGCAGGCTAGTCCTGTAATCAATTACCCAAGATTCCAAGCAAATATGTATAGCCCCCACAGCTCGCTCTGCATTGGTTTCACTGCTCCAGGACCCATGTTAGCTAGATTAATGCTAGCATGGGTATGTGAGTGCAGAGTGGTTACAGAGTTCCTGGTCCTCCACAGTTACCAGAGAGGACCACAGTATACTGCGAGGGGATCTTAATAAACAGGAGAACTTCTTCGTTAGGAAGTACTCTAGTCACTGTTTAAATCATGGCTCTTTGCAATTACATCTTAACACTACATGGTGTCAGAAGTGAGTGAATCCTGCTCTCTAAAGAAGGGGTAAAGGAAACAAAAAGAGACCCTCAGACTGCCAGCATGGTGAGTGAGTGAGAAAAGTGGAAAATTAGACGGGACACCCCTGAGAGCTGCAACAGGAAGGAAGTAAAGTCCCATCTCAGCACAGCAACAGAGCCCATGGCATATATGGCTCAGTTAGAAAAGTTTGATTTTTGGCAACTCAGAAGCTGGCCTTGCTGGAGCTGTAGATTTAAGCAATTCCAGATGGCTTCTGAAAAGCACAAAAATACCAGGTGAATGCCCTGATATTTGCTGTGGGTAATGCCAATGATGGTATCCTATGTGCCTACCCCTCACTGAGGAGGAAAATAATACTCCAAAATGAGGTTTTTTATGCCCATTTCATATGCATGCAGAATATCGTATATGAAAGGGCCAAAATTAACAGGAGGTGCCAAGGCACAAGGAGAAACAGCTAAGACTCTTATTACCACAGTTCATAGTCTTACTAAACTCTGCAAATACAGAATGTTAAAAGAACTAATAAGAAGCAAAATAGTTGTTGGTATAAAAGACATCAATTGATCAGCACAGCTTCAGTTAGACCCAGATCTCACACTCTTGAGCTATAGCAAAAGTGAGAATGCAAGAAACCATAAAGAAACTGCAACATGACTTACATGCTAACAGCATAAAAAAGACTGCATCAGACAATATCAACGTGGTAAAAAGAAAGACAGAAATGTGAAAGAAGCAGTCAGACAAAGTTTACAATATGAGACCAGTTCACAGTTAGAGAGTGCAAGACCAAAGACCCCTAATAAAAGAGAAGCTTGAAAAAGTTGTGGCAGATGTGGCAAGACCCCAAGGCACAGCTGGTAACAGCGCCCAACTAAAGAGACACGGTGGAGGAGATCCCACAAAACAGGACATTTTACAACAACAAGTGGGTTGCTAAGAGCTGTGGAAATAATCCAAGAGCAAGCGTTATCATCAGATAACAATGAGTCCATACTTCTAGAGACTCTAACTTCAATAGGACAACACCTTGGTACCAAGCATGAATCTAAATGGTTGACACCTTACATTTAAAATTGATACTGGGACAGCAATTCCAAAAAATTATTAGAAATGATCTCAGGATGGAGATCTGCAAAGACCAAAATGAAATTCTACATCGGGTTAAAAACACTACATTGGATGTTTGCTGCCAGTTCCTTAGGAAACTGAAGAAAAAATAGAACGTTCTTCAACTACTAATATATGTAAGACAAGGATGGACAAATCCCCTACTAGGGTTACCAGCAATACAAGAGCTACACTTAGCAGAGAAACAAATTCATTAATGTCAAAAAGTGAACTATACAAGAGATACATCCACATATCTTCACAGGTCTAGGAAAGCTGCCAGGGAAGTAAAAATTAAGCTTGTTCCATCAGCAACTGACTCCCTTTGCTGTCACAGGCTGATACCACATCCCTATATGCTTGCTAGGGATAGTCAAAGAAGAATTAAAAAGAATGGACAATATGGGGGTTATTTCCCATATAGAAGAGCCCACTGACTAGTGTGGGGGACAATTGTAGTACCAAAGGCCAAGGGCAAAATCTGGGTTTGTGTGGCCCTTATACAAGTAATAAAAGTGTGTGCAGAGAAAGACATTCTTTTTGCAATTGACCAGACATCAGCTCAGTTATCAGAAGTCTTTGCAAAGTTGGATACTACACCAGGCTTCAAGCAAATCTCCCTTGCTAAAGAATCCATACCATTAAGTATATTCATCAGCCTATTTGAAAGGTACTGTTTCAATCATCTTCCGTTAGGCATACCTTCAGCACCAAAACATTTCCAAAAGAGAATCTATCAGATTGTGTCAAATTGACCTGGCAATTTTTGCCATGCAGATGTGTTGGCAGATAAATTGAAGAGATCAAAATTATTATGATGAGTGACTTAACAGAATAATGAGATACTGCCAATAACCTGGCCTCTCTCTGAATGAGAAATGTGACTTTGGAAAGGAACAGATCAAATGTGTAGGCTACATATTTAGCAAATAGGGAATTCAGCCAGATGCACACAAACTGTAGGAATTACTCATTTTACCTGAGCCTGAAGATGTTCCTGATGTAAGAAGATTCCTGGACATAACAAATCATTTTGGGAAATTCTTACCCACTATGCCTCATGGAACATCTCCTTAATGATCACAATATGTGAATCTGGGTTAGCCACAACAAAAAACATTTAACAAAAGTAAAAAACTAATGACATCTCCACCTGTTTTGGCAGACTATACAATAAAGCATCTAACAACAGTAGCAGCAGACACATCTTCATATGGTTTAGGATCAGTGCTCGCACAGACTGAGCCAGAAGGAGATCAGAGACCCATTGCATTCATATCCAGAAGCCTCACAGAAACTAAGCTTCAGTGTGCTCAGTCCAAAAGAAATCTCTAGCAGTCACTTGGCCCTGTTAACAGCTGAGTGCATATCTGTTAGCTTGAATATTAACGTAGAAGCAGACGACAGGCAGTTAAGGACATTTTTGTTCAGAACCACTGGATGACCCTTCCACCTGGGAGTCAAACATTTTGACTATAGCTAATATAATTTTCTTTAAGCACTAAATACATACCAGGGAAAGCACTCAGAGTAGCAGAGCTCCATCTCATGTACCCAGAGACCCTACTGAGAAGCTGCCAATGAGAGAAGGAAAGGTTCTAGAGAAAGATGTCAAAATCTACACTGACCTTGTTCTGGCAACAATTCCGGGATCTACCATTCAACTTCAGCAAATTAGAGATGAACAACTGAAGGATGAGACTTGGCAGACACTGACCCAAAGAGGGTCAGTTCGAAGGAGTCAACTTTAAACAGATCTACTGCCACATTAGCAAGACCAAAATGACTTTCACGTGTCGGATGACCTGCTTCTGAAAGGACAATGCATTCGAAACCCTATCGTGCTTCAGAAAAAGATACTCTCCAAAATCCATGAGACACACCAACACAAACAAGTGCAGGGCACAACCTGAACAATCTATATGGTGGTGTGAGCTGAATAGGCAAATTCATACCTTAATTGACAGCTGCAAGCTATGTAACAACGGTCGTGGGAACCAATTGCCAGAACCATTGCTGTCTGCAAAGCTACTGGACAGATCATGGCAGCAGGTAGCCACAGATTTGCTTTCCTGGAAGGAACACACCTACTTTACTGTAGTCAATTGCTCCTCCAGATATATTGACTTAACTATACTTACGCAGATTTTACCTGCATACATCATCCAGAAAAAAAAGTGAATGTTTGCAAGACATGGAATTCCTGAAGTCTGCATATCTGATAAAAGGCTCAGTTTACTTCTGTAACATCCCTAGCATTTGCACAGAACTTCGATTTTGATCCTTGTACTAGTTGTCTACATTAACCCCAAAGCAATGAGGAGGCGGAGCGAACAATGTAGACATTGCTTCTACAAAAAAAAATGAAGCACTCTGCACCATGTCCTGTGTGTCTCAACTATCTCTAGCAAAACTTCTGATGGGAAAACAACTAAGGAACCTTTATCTGTGGCACCTCTACAGCCTCAACCTAAGCGGCTCAACCTGAAAGCCTTTTGACAAGTTCCAAAGGGGTAGCTGTGTTAGCCCAGTTCAACAAAACAAACAAGGAGTCCTATGGCACTTTTAAAGACTAACACATTTATATATCGCATGAGCTTTCATGGGAGAAAATCCCACTTTGTCAGCCTTTTGAAAACAGGATGCCGAAATAAAATTTCAGCAACAAAACTTTAATGTTCAGCACAGAAATAAAGCACTATCCGATATGAAACCAGGGAATAAAATTTGGCTCAAAACTCCCAGACATTTTTAACTGCTTGGAACTTGGCAGAAACTCCTGGTTCCTACCTAGTGGAGGACTTCTCAGGAAGAATTGAGTTCATCTTCAGTATTTCCCAGTGCAACAGAGACAGGATTTGGGACTTGCTGGCAATCTGTCAGGAAGTGAGCCTCCTACACATGGAACTCTGAACACAAACTCAACAGAAGTGAGAACATGGTGTGGAAAATCCCTTTAAAGACTTGATCTTTGGAATACTGCTCAGTAGGGCCATCCTTTGGGGGAGGACAAGTGGGGCAATCACCCTGAGCCCTGTGGTTTTGCCATGCTGCCCTGCTATCAGTAGGGGGCCTACACGGCTGCCCCCCACTGCCATGCATCCTGCTCCTCCCACCCCACTGCCTTCGGCTTGCCACCAAAGGTAGGGAGCAGGGCAGGAGGGCTGATCCTGGGTTTGGACAGACCCGCTTCACCACTAGGGCAGAGCAACCAGCCCAAAGATGGACCAGGAGACTGGAGCCCAGCCTCTGGGCCAGCCTGCCCCGCCCTCACTCCTGGCTCCTGCCATGTGGGGCTGGTTCCCAGCGGTGGCCTTGGGTTCCCAGCCACAGGTGGGTCAGCTCCCACCAGCAACAGCGGCTCCAGTCCCCTGGGGTGGAGCGGGCCGGCCCATCCTGCCCCCACTGCAGCACAGGCAGGGTCCCCCCACCCTGCTCCAGGCCAATTGGCCGTGGGCCCTGCTCCCTCCAAGGGATGGTCCTGTTGCTCAGGGACCATTTAAATGCAATTGGTAAGAGGACAGTTTTAAGAAATCTGAAGATTATTTTGAACCAATGTGTTTATTGGCATTATTTATAATGAAAGGTTAAAATTTAAATTACGGGAAATGTGGAATGATTAGAGTTCCTGGTCCTTCACAGTTACCAGTGAGGACTATGATGTGTTGCAGCAAGGATCATATTAAATGAGGAACTTCCTGGTTAGGGAGTACTCTGGTTGCTACTTGATTCTTTGTGTTTATGTCCTCACACAACTGTCAGCTCAATTTGCAGTCAGACCCAGTGATTTCAGTCTAGTGTATCCTGAGATGTAACCAGGTAAAGGAATGATCATGTTGTAGCTCACCCAGTAGGGGGCAACAAGGGCAGAGACATTATGAGGCTGTAGTTAAGGACATGTTCTGTTTTATACTTAATGTGGCAGTCTAATTTACTTGTTTTTGCTTAAAAACCAATGTGTCTGCCTCCCATTATCAGCATATACTCTCTGAGTGAAGCTTAACTTTGCTGAGTAGTTTCAAGAAAATTGGTTAATTAGATTTCAAGTCCTAATCAATTAGAAATTAACCAAAATAAAGTTCAGGCTTTGAGTCTCATGTTTTTTAGCCCCTTTGTTTCAAAAACTACAAAACACAGAAAGTAAAAAATGTACATATTGAGTTTAGTGGCCTCTTGCTGGTTATGTGATTATTTTGCTAATTAAGAGAAAGAAGGAAATAAATAGCATTCTTCAACATAACGGAGTTCTTATGTGCCATGGTCAACTAACAGAGAAAAGAGTTACTGCAGCTTTTTTACTTCTATAGCATAGTGCACAAAATTTTTTAAAACAGGAAAAATACAAAATGGCCTTTTGGCATATGGTCTCAGGATGTTCCCTTCATCCAAAATTGGGGACATAAGGGCTCTGTCTACACTAGAAAAGTTAAGTTGACTTTAATAAGGTTGACTTTAAGTCAACTTAAAGTCGACTTAAAGTGGACTAAGTTGACTTAGCTTTAAATCAACTTAGACCACTTTGTTAAGTCGACTTAACCACCCTTAAATTGACTTAATACCGTCGATTTAAGAGTTTCTCCATCTCTACACCATCCTTAAGTCGACCTAATGAGTGGTGGTAACAAAGTCGACTTAAGCTTTCATTAAATCGACTTAAGGAATTTCTTAAATCGACTTAATGAAAGCCTAGTATGGACGTGGCTTAATTTAAGTCGACTTAAGCCTCCTTAAGTCTACTTAAATTGCCAGTGTAGACATAGCCAAGGAATGGATTTTGCTAATCCCTGGGCATTTCTGTTGCATCAGAGAAATTGTTCTGCACAACATTTGCTTGTTTGTTAAAGACAAGGGCTTCTATGAAATTGGAGGTCCTGAACTGGCTGACAGCGACTAGTTTTGTGACAACCAGGATCTTCTACTGATGTGTCGAAGACTATGAGCTATTCAGTCTCTTTTTGAAACGTTTCATGAAGGACAGGAACTCTGACACAGTAACTCTTGCTCTGATAAAGATCAGGATATCTGAGTTCAACTCTTGAATCAACTGAATAGTAAAAGTGGCCCAAAATTTTCTAATGAAAAATTTTTCCATAACAAAATGGCTTTTTTCATTGAAACCTTTGCTTTACAAAAAAAGAGGGAGGGAAAAAATTGCAAATTGTTTCATTTTCAGGAAGAAGAAAAACACTTTTCAACTAAAATATTTTTCATTTGAAAAATTTTGGGCAGTTCTACTATCAGCCAATTGGAAGTGGAGCCAGCTGATGAGTTTAATGAAGACCAGAATCTTTAACAAAGTAATGACTTCTTTCATGCAACAGTTCTGCTATTAGGCCAAGTGAGCTCTTTGACAAAGATCTTGTTCTGTTTAAAAAGATCCATTACTCCAAAGATGCCATTTTAAATAAATAAAATAATAATAATAATGGGAAACACATACACAAAAATACTGTGTTGCTTGACAGTTAAGACTGCTCTTTTTGAAATTGACCTTATTTAAGTAAATGGATCAATGGCAATTTAAACTAGCAAAAATCAGATTTATATTTTTTTTAAATGAAGTGTATGGTTATATGCAAACTAGCTTATTAAACAACACCATGCTAGTGACCAAATGCCTTTAACTTTGTTTCCCAAAAACGCTAGCAATCCCAAGTGAGACCTTCAGCTGTCAGAGACCCCCTTCCTCCCACATCCACATTGCCCTTCTTACTCACCCAGCCATTCACTCTCATATCCTACCTACAAAAAGACTTCCTCAGTTATACTCATAGACCTATTATCAGGCAACAGCAACAGGTCTTCTTCTCAAAGTATTGACTTTAGCCTTTAAAAAAAACCCACAAATGATGGTGTAGAATGGAAAGAGGTACAGAAACTGTCCAAGGAATTGACAATGCATAAGAATTTTTATATACATTTGCAGCTAGATGGGATTTGTTCATTTTCTAAAGAAAGAAAGAAAGAAAGAAAGAAAGAAAGAAAGAAAGAAAGACTCCTGAAAACTGGGTTTATATAACTAGAAACTTCATTTTAATTGTTACCTTTGCAAATATATATTTTGACCATTTATTTGTGGCTTCCTACCCAGCTGTACTTTTATAGACCATCATTTAATTTTTATGCACAATTATAAAGCTCTTAAGGAAAATTTATTTGTAGCAAATAGACTCTGAACTGAAAGGAAAAATACTTTCTAATATTCTATGGAAAATGATTTCCTGGTGTTTTAAAGCAAGATTCATCTATTCAGCACCACCAATGTATTATTCATGAGTTACAGACTGATAGATTTTGTCTGATAGGTAGTGCTTTCTACAGTTATATTTATATCCTCAGAGCTATTGGAGGTGTTGGGGAATCTTAAAACCATTCTACAAAAAAAATTGATTATGTAAATAGTCTTATTACATAATCTATTTGCATCAGCCAATTCTCAGTGGAAAGAGCATTTAGACTGCCCAGTAGATTGGTTTCAAAAGGCCATGAAAATACACTGCAGGACATAATACAGTATAATGAAAAAAAATTACATCTTTGCTGCAAGCTATCGCAGTGGTCAACGTGTTTATAATTAGACTTTCCATCTTTAAAAAACTACAATGGGTTATTAATGCAATAGCCTTTGCAGCAAATGTTTTAAGCTTCATAGTTTGGCATTTTTCATGCCGTTGGTAAAACCAGACAATATTGTCCAAATCCATCGCTAAGGAAAATGTCATCAAGGCCAAATGACATTTTGGAATTCACAAGTAGTTGTTTTTATCCAAAGAGACAGAGAAACTATTCAAAAGACTAGAAAGAAAATCTCAAAGTAATAAATGAAGCAACTTCTTTTATTTAGTAGCTTCTCAGTTCCTTTCTGGAGTTTTGTTTGGTTTTGTTTTTTATTTGTTGTTGTTTTTATTTGCTCCTTTTGTTTGTTTTACTTTTGCAGAATCTAGCAATTACAATACTGGGCTTGTATGAATTATATTTCTGTATGTAATCATGAAATGACCCCTCAATACAACAGGAGGGTGTTCTTTATTTGCAGATACCAGTATTAATGTAGTAATGAAGGTTAAACTGACTGATACTTCAAGCCAGCACCTACACTTTGTGTGTCAGAACTTTGTAAATCAATCAAAATTTGATATATTTGTTATTATGGATAGAAACGAGATTCTTAACATTAAAATGAAGCAGGATTTTTCTTCTACTCTCCTGTTTTAACAGCAATTGTGTGCATTAGAAATATGTAGTCAACATTGGACTTTTATGAGAAATCCCAGTATGTTACTAGTCTTCTGTTGATATCAGACTGATTTCCTGAGTCTTTCATTTGCGTCTGGTGAGTAATGCTATTTACAAGGCAAGTTGTCATGTTTTTTACCATCATCAGTTTCCAGATTGATTTAACCCTCCTGTAGGGCATATTGCAATAATATACTCTTGAGGCAATACAATTATAGATGATGATAACAGTGTATGCCTTCTAAAGTAATGGTCACAACAATCTGACCCATAAAAGATGGAAGAAAAGCTTTCCTAGGCATTGCTGCTTTGGATCATCCAGCAGCACGCCTAGTCTGTAAATTTTGGCAACAAAGGACAGGCTCATCTTCTTATTTAAAAAAACAGACATTATTTTCACTGCATCTTCTGACTGCTGCCCTCAACACACCGCATCACCTTAGTCTTAACCCAACTGAATTAGAGCCAACTACCCCGCAGCGGTGGCCCAGAATTCTAACTCTGTTAGTTGCCCCCATATACTTGCTGGACAAGACAGGAAAGAAAAAGAAATTCTGCAGAATACTGCACAAGAGATCCATACAGACAAATAAAACAATTGCCCAAAATTACACTCTGTGGAGTTGGAATCAAGAAATGGTATATAATGGAAAACTAATCACAACCTGAACAGTGGTGAAACAGACATCTCTCTACAATAACAAACAATTAAACAGATAGACAGGATCTAACTGAAATACCTCTGCTAAAACACCAAATAATGTTCAATCAAGATAAATGTAGAAGAGCCAGTTTTGACACAAAGAATAAATCAGGGGCTTACTTCCTAAATGAAATGATGTTGCATTCGCCAACCAAGATGGGGGACTGTAGAAAAATGGTCTATTCCTGTAGATAGACTCTGTGAGCAGAGGAATGCAGGGAAGAAAGCAAACAGAATGCAAGGGGTATTCATTGCCAGGGGATTAAAACAAAGCTCATATGTTACTATAGTCTATCAGATGCCAGATGATGAGCCATTAAATCTGTCCCTAAGCAATATGATAGTGACTGAAGTCATGTTAGAAAGAGAAATTACTATTCTCATCTATATAGCAATGAACTTTGAGAAATCTGAAGAATTAACAATGTCAAAACCAAGCACTGAAGTCTCACTTTCTGTGGTTCTATACAGACTTATTCTAACTCTGCATACTTAAAACTATGTAAACCATTAAACGATCATTATGAAAACATTATAGGCAGATTGTAGCAAAATTCTCTCTTCACCTCACTTTCCTATTTAATCTGCAAAAAAACACCATCAAATGAAATCCACCTTTTTCAAGAAAGCATTAAGCACAAAGCTTACCTTTGCTGACACACATGTGAGGCCCTTCCTCCCCAACAGTGCTGGCCCCCTCTGCTGAAAAAATGTGGCAGTCACCTGAAAATTCGGCAGCGGCCATGACTAGAGCGAGGGGGGCATTTCTCAAGCATGCCATGGAAAGAAGCCGCCCAGAATGACTCCTCTTGGCAGTGGGGCTGGGGACAGGGGTCCCCAGACATGCTATGTAAAGAAGCGGCTCCTCTTGGGGGTCCCCAGGCACGCTGTAGAAAGAAGCTGCCCATAGCTGTTCCTTTTGGCGGAGGCACGTGGGGGCATGGACATGGCGGGGACCCCCTGCACCCCAGCCACACACAAAGAAGCCACTCTAAGTGGCTTCAAGTGGCAGGAGTGGCAATTTCTGTGGTGCTGCAGAGGGTGCCACGTGCCACTCTGAATGTGCTCACGTGCCAATCGGCACACATGCCAGGGTTTGCCTACCCCTGAATTAAGACTTCGTAGTGCTTGGACCAAATTTCAGTTTAAGCCAATATAAACCCACAGTAATTCCACTGATTTTTTTCTTTTTCAATATGTTTATCTTGACTTACATTAAGTTTCTCCAGATTTACATCACAGTAAAAAAGATCAGAAGTGCACCATAATATTGAATTTTGTTAACCCAACTTTTCCTTAATATGTCTGGGTTTTCCTGTTCCTTTCATGAAATGATGTGGGCTTCCTCCACTATCTGAAGCTTCATCTGTTAATTCCCCATGGATAGCATGCTCAGGGCCAGATTAAGGCCTTTGGGAGCCCAGGGCTGCCCACTCTTGTACCCCCCACCACAGTAGCACCCTGCCTGTGGCTGGGGGGCGGGGGGCTGGCAGGGCCAGAGCCGAGGGGCTGGTACTCAGCACTGGGTGGAGGCACAGCTGGTGCTGGGAGGGACCAGGCCCTAGGCCATGGTCTGTGGCACTCCCGCCCCACCCCTGGGCTGGCTGCTCTGCTGCAGGGGACAGAGCGGGCCGGTGCATGGGACAGCCTCCAGTGGTAGCGCTCCAGGGTCAGGATCACTGTCCGGCCACATCGCTGAATGCCTCCCCCCGACCAAACACACAGCTCAAGTTGGCCTGCCCCACCCCCTGGCACTCCCCTAGTGTCTCCCAGAACCCTTCCAGCACCCCCTGGGCCAGCCAGCACTGGGCCAGCCTGAACAGGGCTGGATCTTGCCTGGGCAACCTTTAGCCTGGGATGTAGTCACTAAAGCCCTGATCCAGCCCTGAGTATGCTAACCATAAACTATTTCATCTAGTTGACAAAGTGACTCATATTTTAAAAGTACTGAGTTCAAACCCTGTAAAGATTGTAATTTTATTTTTAAAAATCTATATGCTTTTCTCTCTGGACAAACGTATTCCCATTCATTCACCATAGCATCTGCCTTGAAAACTATTTGACATATATTAGCAAAATGTCTCCATATTTGTCATTACTCTTTTCTTTCCCCTCACCATTATAGTCTGTATATTGGAGATTCTTTAAGGCTTATAAGTTGCAGCTTGACAAAGCTCTGGCTGGGATGATTTATTTGGGTTGGTCCTGCTTTGAGCAGGGGGTTGGTCTAGATGACCTTCTGAGGTCACTTCCAACCCTAATCTTCTGTGATTCTACACTGCATAGTAATGCAATTATTCAAGTCACTTTTAGAATAATAAAAGCTGTAGACCTGTTCTGTGTCATTAGTACCTTTGTCTAGTCAGAATATTATTATGTGTATTGTAGTACTGCCTACCAACACAAGTCATAGGCCAGGCTGCATTGTGCTATCCACAGAATAAAAAGAAAGGCAGGAATTACTGATGATTTCTTCCCCTGTAGTCATTAATACAGGAGCCACATTGTTCTCCCTTGACTGGCTTCTTCTCCAGTTAAATTTTATATTTACATCTCTATTGTGTTTTCATAAAACTAGCTAAAAAGCTATTAACAGTATTTAAGGTCTCTTCTAATTCCAGCTTGAGCTAATTTCAGCAAGAGTTGGACCAAGTCTACATACAGCACGAATAGACACTATTCCTGCAGCTCAGTATACTAGTGAACCCCCAATCCCCTTTCCCAAATAAGAACACAGCACAGGCCACTTTCCAAGCCCCCATCACTTTTCCCAGAAGTGAATCAGTTGAGATTTTCCATTTCCTTTTGTTTTCATTCACAGTAGGTGGGCTTTGCTTAGTGCCTTATTCATTAAAGTACTTCGTAGCAGCAATTGTTGGTTCTTGTTGGAGATTGCTTAATTCATCTTCAGCCCTGTAAATCTGATTTCAGAAGGGCTGCATCCTGCCCTTTTAAAGACAAATGAAAAATAATCACTTGATTTCATTGCTATAATAATTTTTCTTTTTCCTCTACCCCTCCACTATCTCTTGTACAAAAGCCAAACATTTTCATTCAGATATCACACTGTAATATGAGAAAGCTGTCTTACTATTTTTTTAATGGTTGCATATTCTCAGATGCATTTTGTTAGCTCCTTGGCACTGTAGCTGCTAAAGCAGGGAGGAGTCTAATAAAAACATCACTAAAAAAGTACATATTAGAATAAATTTGTTAATTTTGCTTACTTTTAAAGACTTGGTGACAAATCTTCACGTAGACCCTGATTTAGATAAGCCTTCATAGGACACATCTCTCTACCCAAAAAAACCCTAACCGACAAATCAAACAACCCTGAAACAAATTAACCTTTTAAAAAAAATAAGTAAATTAAGAAAAATTTAAAACAAACACCATACTGCAAGCTAGCTTTTACTCTTTACCAAAAAGAGAAAAGTCTCAGGGTATGTCTACACTGCAATTAGACACCTGTGGCTGGCCCATGCCAACTGGCTCAGGCTATAGGGGGTGTTTAATTGCTATTTAGACTTCCAGGCTTGAGGGCAGCCTCAGTTCTGGAACTCTCCTACCTTCCAGGGTCCTAGAGCCCAGACCCAGCCCAAACCCAAGTCATCTGGCATGGACAAACTGTGGGATTTTAATTGCAGTGTAGACATATCCTCAAAGACTTCATAAAGTTCACTAGGAAGTTTGTTGTGCCTATTGATTTTATGTGGCAAATTCTCAGATGCTAGGGTGATGGATGGCAGTATGAAGCCCAAAGCTAGATATGCAGGGCTGAATTTACCCATATGCTTACCAAGGATATGTGTTATCATTTGGGGATGTCTGTGTGCAACTTGAGGATTCCAGTTTGATTTTATTAACTGTTTGTATATCCCTACAACTTATAACTACTGTCTTTTATTGTGTTCTGCCCCATACTCCTTGTGGTAAGGAGAGAGGGAGTGATTCTGGCATGAATGTAACAAAGAGGTCAATTGTTAACAACTTTCAGCACCTGAAAAGCTGTTACCTAGAGAGAGGAATGGCTAGTCTAGATTAAACAAGTTTTCTACAACCTCGGGGGGGGCGGTTCTAGAGTTTGAAGGAATTTAATCTCCTCAGAAGAAAGACTAAGAAACCAGGTGTTAGTATCAAGATTTAAAACCTCTGAGAGGTTGGGCATAATTGAAAATAGAGAGGCATGCTTTCAGAAAGGAGGGAGTGCTTTTGAACTACATGACCAGCTGAGGAAGAGGAAGCTGGCTGGAAAAGAGAGACTCAGTGATTCAGGGAAGAAACCATGTGGAGGGCAAGGGACTAGACTCGGTAGAGGACTCTGACTGAAAGCCAGAGAATGCACAAGAATGGTGAGGAAACAGAGGCAGGGAATGGCCTACAGTGTTCTATTGCTTTGTTTAGATGTGTATATTTTTTCAAAACGAACAAGGAGTCTCATGGTACTTTTAAAGACTAACAAATTGATTTATCACATGAGCTTTCATGGGAGAAAATCCTACTTTATCAGATGCTTGAAGATATATTTTTTCAGTTGGCTTCACTAGAGAGTGCTTGGTTCTGGAACCCTTTGAAAAGCTGGTGTGTCTGTTTGCTTCCACTATCACCTGTCTGTGAAAAGGTAAATGGTAAACCAGAGTGCCCACGTGGCTGGAGCTCTAGGCATGGCTTTCACTAGGGGGTGGCAGTTGGGGTGACTGCCCCAAGCCCTGTGGTTTGTGGACCCCACACAGGCGTGTGAAGCTCCAAAAAACCAAGTGTGCACAGATCTTCATATTTGGGTTGTTCTGAGCATGCTTATCTATGTGCCAGAAACAGACACAGGTAACAATTTCTGAGAAACACTGGTTTTGGCACTACACCAGCTGGGAGGCAGCGTGAGGGCAGGATCAGGGCAAGTGGCAGGGGCCGGGAGGGGTTGGAGGCCGCACAGGGTGAGAGGGGTAGCATGAAGCCATGATTGGAACCGAGGGGGCGGGGCTTCACAGTGGCTGATTCGCCCTGGGCCCCACCCACACCTAGAGATGGTCGTGGCTCTAAGCCAGGGTGTGCTTAAGCAATGGGAAAGTCTGCACTGGTCATGAGGGTCTAGGGCAGCTGGGCGGCAAGGTCCCATTTCTGTGAAGGGGTAAGAGTCTGTGACTGTGCCCAGGAAGAGTGCCAAAGAGACAGTATGATTGTGCTACAGTGTCGGTCCTCCAGGAAAGGTAGAGATGCCACCCTTCCTATAGCTCCTCATGCAATCTTTGATTTCTCCTAGGGCTGTAAAAATTAGGTTTAATAAAAATCCATAGAACATTTAAATGCGGGGGGAACCCAGCTGCAGCTACCCCCTGGCCACCCCCACCCCCTGCCCTCCATGATGGGCTCCATGCCTTCTGCCACTCAGGGGCCACTGAGCCCAAAGGCAGCTATCCCCACACTGGGCTCCAAACCTCCCTGCTAGCAAGAACTGCCCAGCCCCCAGCTGTTCTCCTTTGTGGGGAACTGAGCCCAATTTAAACAGTATCAGCTGTTCAGAATATTTAAACAGATAATTACTGTTTAAACGGTTACACTTTTACAGTCCTAATTTCCCTCTGATATTTTCTGTTGGGGTAGAAACTAGGAAGTCCAAGACAAGGCAGTTGCAGGCTGCAGCTAAACAGGGCAGTGGAAATTTTGTTACCTCATTACTGAACATACTCTTCTCACCAGTAAGATACTACATGGTACCAAGAGTGGAAGGTGTGGCGTGCTGGAAGAGCCAGTGAGCGATGTTACATTGCAATGGCTGCTCCAGCGCCTGTGTAACTACAAACAGCTCCTCCACCAGCCCTGGGAATCAGGAGAAATGCAGAATGGGCCTGGGAAAAGTTCAAACACCAATTCGAGCTGCTTATGAAAAACCACGGGAGAAAATGAGTTGAAGGACGAGCAAAAGATTTACTATACTCTTACCAGCGACAGGCACAGCAGCTTTAGATTCTGCAATGCGTTTCATAGAGATGGTGGTGGGGAGAGGGAGGACAACTTTGCAGAAATAATGAGGATCATTGTATCTCTAGGGGGGAAAAAAGATCTTCTGAAAGATAATATGGTCAGGAGGAGAACAGAAAATGAAGGGGAAACAATGGAGGAGTTTGTCACAGACTTAAAACTAAAGTCAGTCCTGTGATTACAGAATATTAAAAAATTCACTCATTAAAGACCAGATTGTTTTGGGGAGTAACAATAACAAAATCAATACATGGTTACTGAAGGAGATGGATCTACATTAGAAAGGGTAATGTGCATCTACCAAGCAGCGAAACAAACTGAAAAACAAAGAAAAAGCTGAGAATAAGACACGGAGTGTATGAGTGTGAATATCATAGGCCAACCAGCAAGGGAAAAGTTCAGACACTAAATTGGTCAGGGATAGAAAAACAGAAAGCAGAAAATGATGCCAGTGATATGGTAACCAACATGAGTATAGGAAACAGCCAGTATTCAAAGTGTAATAATCACAGCCATTATGCTAAAACTGTGCAGAGAAAACAGGAAAGTGCATGCATTAAGTGCTGGAAGGAATATCTCAAAGAAGAGAAAGAGCTGTTCTTAAGGACAATAATGGAAGCAGCTGATAATGCAAAAAACTGACTAAAATGTGCACAAAATGGCACATCCATGACATACACGATAAGCACTGGGACACAGGTAAATACTATAACAGACACCAAAATAGAGAGCTGTAAAGGAGCACATAAAAATGGACAAGTCAAAAGTATCCATGAAAGATTATAATGGAGGTACAATTCCGGTATTGGAAGAGTGACTAGTGACCCTTAAAAACAAAAGAAAATGATAAAACAAGCATTTGTGCTAGTACAGGCTGCGTCTACCCTGGTAAATTAAGTCGACTTAAGCTTGGCTTAAGTCGCCTTAATGTGCCCTGCATCTACACTACACTTTGCTTAAGTCGACTTAAGCATCTTGCTTAAGTCGACTTCAGCATCTTGCTTAAGCATCTTGCTTAAGTCGACTTAAGGAAAATAAAGTCGACAATGAAAATTAAGTCGGCTTTATTAAACCACCTTTCTACTCGACCTAAGGCTTAATTCGACTTTCTAAAGTCGAATTAAGCCAGTGTAGCACTGGGGTAGCCCTAAGTCGACTTAGGGCTACCCCAGGACTACACCAATGCCCTCCCTGCTGGGGGGGGGCACAGAGGGAGCCTGGCATGCCCCCCAAAGGGCAGGGCATGTGGGCACAGTGTGACGCTGTCTGGATTTAGGGAAGCATTTATGATATTATTTTCTATGGATATCTCATAAATGCTATAATCCATAGGAACTATGTCATGTTTGCTATCAATAGAAAGGTAGTAATTTGCTGGGAATTATTATATAGTTTATGTCTAGGAATTCTATTTTGATTAGAAGTTAAGAATTTGATGTTATATCCATACTTTAACTTGTGTCATTCTGCAGAAATGTCTTAGACGGGAGGGTGTGAACAACCATTGTCTC
>ML685798.1:6876332-6964979 GCA_007922175.1 Pelusios castaneus
GGCAGGGGCCAGGAGCAGTGGCCGCGGGTCAGAATCCAGCCCACCAGAGACTGGAATCCAGCCCCTGGATGCCTGGGAACTGCAGCCAAGCTGGAGCTTTTCAAATCTTCTGCCCTTAGCATGCTCAGATGCATGGCTCAGGGTAGGAGTAGTCTGGCCAGGAAGCAACTCTGGACAGTCCTGCAGCTCCGGCCAGGTAAGGGGGAAGGAGGCCGGGAGGGTCAGGGAACTGACAGGGGAGGGGGAGAGGAGCAGGGAGCCAGTGGAGGGACCTGGGGGGGCAAGAGGAGTGGGGAACCAGTGAGGGGTGGGGAAGGGGCTGGGGGACCAAGAGGAGTGGGAAAAGGGCCTGGAGGGCAGTGGAGTGGGGAAGCAGGGCCTAGGAAGGCCGCTAGGGCTGTGTTGATGGAGGGTCTTGACACCCACATCCCCATCCCTGCACCTCTCCTGCTGGTGTACCAGCACCTTTTCTTTTTTCTTTTTTTTTTAAGATAAAAATCACTGAGTACCAGAATGTCTGGAATTCTGAGGATGCATCAGTGGCCATCCTGACTGTGATATTATGAATATTGACAAAGGAATCCAATACTTTAGAATGAAAAGTTTTGTACTACAAACTCTGTTTTGTCCAAATTAGCTCTACAGTTTAAAAACTGTTATCTGATTTTTAAAATGGATCTACCATCTTAAAGTCTTGAACAGTGATTCATCCCTTTCTTACTAGTCTATAAACAATGGAAATCATCTCCATTATTTTCTACAATTAACCCTCTTTCTTAACAGTTCTCTGAGGTCGTGTAGCAATGCACAGTGAGAAGGTACCACGGCAATGGCATAATCTATCTGATTAAGGTGGATAGAAATGGAAGGGAGAACATTTTCCTCTAGACAGGAATAACCTAGGGAGATGAAAGGAAACTCCATGAATTTCACCTGAGAATTTCCTCTCAGTTCTTCCATCAAAAGAATGGGACATAGTTTGCTCCCTGACAGAGGAAGCTGTGGGGACGAGTGTCAGAAGCAACACAGAGGGGAGCGGGACATGCAGGGTCATGTGCGCGCGCGCACACACACACACTCCTATTTGCTGCTTGGCTGGTACAGAGCTTGCTCACTAACACTGTTGAAGCCAGCTGCCCTCACTCTGCCACCACCCTCCCCCCCCCCCCCAAACACACACAAACTATCGGCAGACATGGGTCATCTCTGTCTCAGCTGTGAGTTGGCCTGTGGCTGGGAACAAAGTTGAGTTGAGGGAGGAAGCAGGAAGAAATCCTCCCATTATAGAGTCCAAGAAGGACCAGCCAAAAATGTTGTTCCTGTGTTTAGGGCAATGCAGAGGCCATAATTAAAGAAAGAAGTCACGGCGCGCGGAGCTTCTGGCACAGGGCCAGCAGAGAGGAGTCGGCCCTGGGAATGGACACTGACATAAAGACCCTACAGGTTAAAAGCTTGCCATCTATTGCATGAATTGTCACCTGGTCCTCAGTACGGTTGTCAAATTTTAGATAGAAATCTATGAGATTCAAAAAGTCCGTGAACTTTATGTAACATTAAACTGGTGTGTGTCTAAAGCTGACCGCCATATGCAATACTACTGCAAAAGAAACCACCACTTGCCGTTAATGTAGTGTCTGAAAAACTCTCATGTTACTACTTAATGTAATAAATTACTGAGCAATCTGATTTTTCCTACAATACCAACACAAGTTGGTATCAAACCCAGGAAAAGCCTCCAGTGCTGTTAATTCCCAAATTTATATTTTATTCCCTTATTGATTTGAGAGTTTCTCCCCAGGCTGCAAGAATTTAAAATTCTTTCACCTACCTCTGCTTTCTCTTGGTCCCTACCAACAAAAAAAAAATCTTAATTCTTTAATAAAATCATATACAAATCATAATATATACTTGCACAAAAACATACTGCATATTAATACATGCAATATTTATTTCTACTTTGAACTCACTTGTTTTAAATAGATAAATAATGTGTATATATGAAAAGTGTATATATACATATGTATATAATTTAGGCACATATAGTCTTTCATCAGTAGGATGAAACACTTACAATTAAAATGTAGGAATTGCACTTCAATTTAATTACAAAATAAGACACATTTATATTGGCAGCTGACAAATAGCAATGCAGAACTGAACTGGATTATTCTAAATCTAGTACAACCAGTATAGCAGACTCATAGTCCTGTTTAGGTCCATATTCTCTCCTAAGAACAGTGTGTGGTATTTGGGAGTGTGATGGGGATTGTTAAAACCAACACACACGCACACACACCCCTTTTGCTTCTCACAGTGCTGAGGAAGCTTTCCAAATGAAGAAGCTGTTTCCATGACACCAAACCTTAATTTGAAGCATACATATAAACAGCCAAGGAATATGATCGCACAATGCACCATTTCATATTTATTTCATTCTTTCTAGCATCGGCTTGGACAGAGACAGAAAACCCTCGTGAAATCCAACATAAGTTACTCATTATAACTGGTAAACAGTCGGCAATTTTACAAATCCTTGATTTTATTCCCTATTAAATTTCCTGTTGTTGTTCATAGATCTTTGAAAATATGAAACAAGACTAGAAGATTAATTAGACTGCTCTGTGGATATAGCTTTTTCCCTTAGTCGAATTAGTCTATCTTTTCTGTGTAGTCTTAGCTCAATATATCCTTTTCCTTAACATTTTTTTTCTTTAGGAAGCTATTTTCCTTCTTTTTTTTTCCTCCTAGGAAGCTATTTTTTA
This sequence comes from Pelusios castaneus, assembly GCA_007922175.1. Classification (NCBI taxonomy): domain Eukaryota; kingdom Metazoa; phylum Chordata; order Testudines; family Pelomedusidae; genus Pelusios; species Pelusios castaneus. The sequence goes on from ML685798.1 coordinate 6,879,095, forward strand.
ATCTTCTATCATTGCAAGCATATAGTAGGAGGTAGGAAATGTAAATGTTTATCCTTACTCATCTGAAAAGTAAATAAAGGGAACTCTTCCTCTATATGGCATCTGTAATCATAAATATGCCATCACAGAAAAGATATAACTTGAACTGAATTACTTGCAACTGACTTACATTAATGCCACCTCATTAAGATACAGGCCTCATCCTGCACCCCAAAATATATTTCATTCTCTGTTTCTTGATCTTGACAATCATATAGTTTGTTAAAAAAAAAACAAAAAAAAAAAACAGGCAGTGTAAATACCCTCTGGTTTAAAATACTGTAATTTTTTTTTTTTTATAAATGGACAGGATCAAGAAATAAAGAATAGGGATGAAAGTGTGGGTAAGGCTTCATGTCCACGTATTATGCTCAGTATCACACAACTATAGATACAAATGTGCTGCATTGTCAGAAGCATCACGCAATAGCAGTCAAATATTATTCATGGCCTTCGCTTTATTAGCAAACCCAAGACACTTCTAGTATATACGCCCACACACACCAAGTAAACTGCTAGAGAAATAATTTATTTCCTGAATTCATTATTCTAAATTGCTTGGAACAGCTATGGTGGTTGAACATAGGATCCCATGCATTCGGCTCAGTACTCTTGGAAAAGTATAGTAGTTCAATTTCCAGCATGCAGATTATGAACTCTACTGTACCTATAGTTCACCTTGCATTCCTAAATGTATATGGAATATTTAGGGGAAAGTGGCATATTTACCTCTGGTCTTCATTCATATGTTAGCTGCTGAATTGCAGCTATTATCGTTAGCCCATTTGTTTCCTTCCCTGGAAACCATGGAGCAATAAAAACCCTGAAGACCAGCCCAGTAAGTAGAGTAGTACTGAGTTGAAGGGAGGGCATTTCCCTTCGACTCAGTGCACTGAAGACAGCGCTAAATAGGTGATGGGCAATTTAAGAGACATATTCAAGATATTTTATGTTCTTTATATATCTCCTTTTAGCCGCTGCTGAAATCCCGCCACAGTGTAGACCTGCCCAGTGTAAATAATCCACAAATTCCTACATGCAAGAGAAAGGGTCATGGTCTGTGTGAGAAAACAACCGTGGCCACACTTGTGGTGACAGCTGATTGAATAATATTCAGATAACCGAGTCAATGAATTTTTGGACTGATTAAAAATAAATTATTTGATTAATATCTGTTCATTATCCACTCAGTTAACCTTGTGACATGCTTCCGCCCAAAATGGGGCCTGAGCCAAAAACAACTGAAGTCAATGAGGGTGAGTTTACATTTACAAATTAAATCGACTTAAGCTTGCTTAATTTAATCTGCGTCTACACTACAATGTCCTTAAATCGACTTAAGCTGCTGCTTATGAAACCTAGATTACAGATGCCATATAGAGGAAGAGTTCCCTTTATTTACTTTTCAGATGAGTAAGGATAAACATTTACATTTCCTACCTCCTACTATATGCTTGCAATGATAGAAGATTAAAAAATAGCTTCCTAGGAGGAAAAAAAAAGAAGGAAAATAGCTTCCTAAAGATACTCAGAGATCATTCCAGCATAGCCAGAATAACCAGAGTACAGGAGAAATCTCACTGAACTCCTCCTTTCCCATATGGATTTAGCACTTTCTTGCCCTGGGGGCTGTGAGGGAGTAATCAGGGCTGGTTCAACCCTATATGCGAACTAGGTGGTCGCCTATGGCACCAGGCTCTAAGGGGTGCCAAAGTGAATTTTTTTCTATTTCAAAAGAAAAAATTAATATGTTATGACATTTTTCATCCAAAACATTACACCAAAAATGCAGATTCTAGTCAATTGAAACTATAGGAGAATTCAGGTTAACTTGGCCAAATTGTTTGGGTTGAGGGGAAAAAAAAAAACTAGAAAATAGTCCCAAAAATCCAAATATTTTGATATTTTCAAGATGAAACATTCAGATTTTTCTATTCTAAATGCCTTTTCATTTCAAAATTTATTGCAACTTAATATTTTAATTAAAAAATATTGAAAAACAGAAAGAAAACATTTAGTTTCTCTATGATTGTCACCAGTGCTTTTTAAAAATAAATAAATAAATAAATAAATAAATAAAATAAAATAAAAAAGAGGTACTGGTACTCATATCTTGATAGTAAATTTGAAAAATGCCTCTCCCACCCCTCTTCTTCCTATACCACCCTTCTTCTTCCAGCTCCAGGCAGCAATGCCCCTGATTCTCATCCTTTGAGTTAGCTATCCAGTTTTGCAATTTCAAAGGAGAGAAAAACAGGGAAGTGGTAGGGAGCATTAGGTCAAAATTAGGAAATGGTGGATCCATTCTGTGATAAAGTGCATAGAGAATACTGATTACAGTTAAGGAAATGTGGAGAAAATGTAAAGATTTTAATAGGTCTCAAAATGTAATTGTAAATGAGAATCATCATGGAAGGGTATATTTCTAGTAGAGTCCTGTAGGGTCTGGTTCTTGGGTCTATAATATTTAACATTTTTATTAATGACTTGGAAGAGAACATAAAATCACTTCTGATAAAGTTTGCAGATGATACAAAAATTAGAGGAGTGGGTGGAAAAGAATTGACAGAGCAATCTGGATCGATTGGCAAACTGGAACAAACAGATAATATGCATTTTAATATGGTTAAATGTAAATGTATACATCTAGGAACAAAGAATGTAAGGCATACTTCCAGGATAGGGTAATCTACTGACTGAAGATTTGGGAAGCATGGTGAATAATCAGCTGAACATGAGCTTCCAGGACAACACTGTGGCCAAAAGGGCTAATGTAATCCTTGGTAGCACAAACACGGGAATGTTAAGTATCTATATCTGGCACTGGTGAGACTGCTGCTGGAATGCTATGTCCCATTCTGGTGCCCACAATTCAAGAAGGATGTTGATATATTGGATTGGTTTCAGAGAAGAGCCATGAGAATGATTAAAAGATTAGAAAACATGCCTTATAGTTCCAGAGAGGTAGCCATGTTTGTCTAGTTCAACATAACAACATAACAAAAATGGAGTCTTGTTAAATAAATAAATTTGTTATTCTTTAAAAGTGCCACAAGACTCTTTGTTTGTTATGCCTTATAGTGATATACTAGGAGCTCAATTTCTTTATTTTAACAAAGAAAACGTAAAGGGGTGACTTTCCCTTTCTTTACCCCCCGCCCCTTTTTTTTGAGATATTCACACATACCCACAAGTGGTATGTCTACACTAGCAATTTAGGTCGACTTAAGGACCCTTAAGTCGACCTAAATTACTCCCTGTCTACACCAGACTTTCATTAAGTCAACTTAAGAAATTCCTTAAGTCGACTTAATGAAAGCTTAAGTCGACTTAATAAGAACCACCCAGTAGGTTGAGTTAAACCTTAAGTCAACTTAAGGACAGTGTGGATGTGGAATAACCCTTAAATTGACTTCATTAAGTTGACTTAAGGTGGTTAGGTCGACTTAACAAAGTGGACTAAGTCGACTTAAAGTTAAATGGACTTAGTCCATTTAGTTAAGTCGACTTAACAAAGTCGACTTAACTTTTTCTAGTTTACACATAGCCAAAAAGGATAAATTGAGGTAGTTGTTTTATGAGATTCCCCCAAAAGCCACAACCAAGGAAGAAAGCTATTTTGGTTAAAAAAAACTGATCTGGTTTGAAGGGGAAGTGAAGGCAATTGTATATCAGGCCATATTTTTAACCAATATAGCTCTCACTTAGCCAGCTGGCTGTCTATGTAGCTCAATTAGTCATAAGTCAATTAAGTCTATCTGTTGGTCAATTCAGTCTGTAGTATGAGATAGCTGTTGGATACCTCGCTGAAACTGAGTTCTCAGATAGCAATGTCTGTGATCAATGCTTTCTACCATCTCCAAGTGGCTAGGAAGCTCCATCCCATACTGACAGATGAATACAGACCTGTTATCCATGTGTACATCCTCAGTCATCCATGAATACATCACCTCTCATCTGGATTACAGCAATGCAATATGTCTGGGCATAAAACCTTCAGCACTTAGGAAACTACAACTAGTTCAGAAACTGCAGAGCATCTCCTCAGCAATATAGGCAACCACAGACATATCAGACCTGTCCACTGCTCTCTACATCACATTTCCATAGTATTTCAAGTCAAATTCAAGGCCTCAGTCTTATCTTCAAAGCACTATATGGCCTGGACCTGGAATCTCAGAAAGATCATCTGAAGCTCGGGGGCCAGGATCAGTAGCTTTGCTCCTCTGGAACTATTGAACTCTCAGCAATACGAGTCAAACTGGTCTGTGTGAGCCACTTTCTCTGGGGGTTGGTTCTTTCAAGAATGTGGAATGAACTCCTTCAGGAACAAAGGGTGATCACAAACCTGACCACTTTCCACTCCAATAGCACATAACAACTGGTATATTTATATTCGGGAGGGTGGGGGGGAGGGAGAGAGACATATTCTACCAAAACAAGACATTGTACTGCATATGCTACTCCTTCTGGGGAGGGGATGAGAGAACAAACAACATGTGACAGATGTGTAGTCACATTGCTTAATGGGGTAGTAGAAGGTGCTCAGATACTACAGTGATGAGTGTGGCATAAAAACCAGAGTAGAGCAGATTGACGTGGCAGAATTTGATTTTATTTTTTATATATAATTTCATCTGAAAATATCAATGTTTATTTTTAAACATTTTTCAATTTTTATCAATTTACATTTTCACAGTTGTGCAAAATGTAGGTATTGAAAAAGTTAAAGCTTTATAACCATTAAAAAAAACATTAAAAACTGTCAGCATCATATGATAAAATATAAAAAGTTACTAGCCTTAAATCAAACTTGAATAAGTTCTCAGTTAGCTTTTTTTAAAAAAACTTTGTCTATCCATAAATTTGGATCATCATCAATGGAAATATTTTATCATTGGTTTGTGAGTGAACAACAAAAATCAATATTAATCGATATTTAAGGATAAAAATCTAATCCTTCCAACCTAAGCATAGACTAGAATATCTTCCTCCATCCACCACTGCTACTACACAGATGCCTTCCAGCATCCTTTTCCCAGTCCCTTTCAGGCTCCTTACTCAGCTCCCTGCTGCTTTCTCAGCTCCTCACTGGAGAGATCTACCAGCAGCCCTTCTCTCCAGGTCTCTTTTGGAGAGAGACATACACAAGCAGCTACTTTTTCACTCCAGATGTCTCTTCACTATCGGAAAAGAAGATACCTGTCCCCCTTTCCCAGCATTCCTTGCTGTCCCAACCTCCGTTCTGAGCTGAAAACAGTTAACAGGCCTGTGTTCAAAAGAGCATATCTTTAAAGGGCCTGTTACAGGGCTAGAGTTTGTAATGTGCTTTGGGATTAAGGAATATCAGAAATGCAAAATAATTACTAAACCACTAATGACCTCCCAACACATATGTCCCCAAAAAATAGAAATCTCTGAGATTCAATCTTGCAAGCAATGTACGTTTTGGCTACTATCAGAAAGAAGTGAGAACATCTATTTTCTCCAAAATAGTGTCATAGATTCATAAATTTTAAGGTCAGAAGGGACTAATATGATCATCTATTCAGATCTCCCACACAGTCAGGCCACAGAAGCCCCCATACACTCCTGCAATAGACCCCTAACCTATGATTGAGTCACTGAAGTCCCCAAATCATGGTATCATTGCTATATCTTCATCTATATCCCACAAAGGAGCTATGGCATTTTTGAGTTGCTGTTATTTGCTAACCAGTGACAAGTGGTTTCTATACCATACCGTCATGGGATGCACCACCACCCCCACCCCCCGCACTCCTAGGGTATGATCTGTGTAACTTTCCTGTTCACTTTGGCAATGTAATTGTATGGTTTAATGCAAAATATGCCATGCAAGGTCTTTTCTAAACGCCCATTACACACACTACACTAGTGGTCCCCAACTCATTAATCGCGATCAACTCCTGAACAGCAGTTGCCATTAAAACCTATGAGTGGTGCACCATCTGCTGTGAAAAATTGGAGAGCACTGCTCTACACTATTATTATGTTAGCATGTTTCCTGCAGGACCATGTGTATGTACCTATGTGAAATATGTTCCCATGTATTTCACATAGCTCAGCTGGGGACAGACAAGCAGAGCTGTCTTTCCTCACATATGCTGTGAATAAATGCAGAGTTCATAACAAAGACAATGAAAATTAAGCTCCCTGGCTCAGATGGGAAGAAGAATGACCTCATCCCAGGAACAGTGGGGGAGGTGAGCAGGGGTTGGAAAAGGAGACACTTGGAATTGTTAGAGTCTTTTTGCCAGATGAACTCCATCTTGAAACATCTCCATCTACAAGCAAGGACCATGCCCAGCCCATAGAATGGCAGAGATGGACTGAAAACCATCACTGGCCAGGCATGTAGGTAAGAATGAAATGGACTACAACAGTAAACTTTAGGTTAGAATGTGTATTTCCTTTTGTTTGGTAGTAGTTAACTCCTGACCGATTGGTTAATTGATTGTGCATTGACTTACTATATACTCACTTAAAATCATATTCTAGGCAATAATCTAGCATTTGTTTTATCTAAAGCTGTGTGGATTTTAGAGAAAGCATAAATAGGGATGGGCCTAACTTGGAGCAAAAGCTGTTTTCATATCAGTTTCTTGGTTAAACTGACACACTGGAGTAAATGAACCTGCAGTGATCTGGGAAGGGTCCTGATCCCTAGAGGATGGAAGTTCCTCATGTTGCATCTGGGGGACCATCCTGAGTGGCTAGTGAGAGTATATCCACTGCCTGGGACCAATTATATTCAGGAGACTGGTGTGGACTGACCCAGGAGCGGAGGTTCACCTAGCAAAGCAGTGTAAATTGGGGTCCAGGAGTGGGTAATCAGGGAGGCACAGCAGCACACCAGACCAGATTCTGAGAGTGGAATGTCACACATGAAAAACAATTTTTAATATATTTTACATCTTCTGGCTTGTGGTTATTTATATCAAGTTTATCACAACAAAAATTTCAATAGCCAAAGCATAAATCTCTGGATAAAGAGATTTGTAATAGAAATGTTGACAAACCTTTGACTCTAACATCACAAACAACAGCACTATAGCAACCTCCGTAGAAGTTCCTATGTCCACAGAATTTCAAAATTGCATTGTCTCTTGAGAATGGTGTATTCCAGTTCCACTTTTCCAAGCATGCATTGTTTTGAAATTTAATTAACAATTGAATACTGAAGGGTGAACTGGACAATTAGATGAACATTTTAATTAGAAGCATTTCTTGATGAAAAACAAAGAAGCGGGAAGCCGAAACTTATTTGAGGATGCATCCAAGAAAAAAAATGTGGAGAGAGGTTTAAAGTATTTTCCAGTCATAAAAAAAGTAATTGAATGAAGTGAAGGAGAAATAAATTCAATGTGATAAACGTAATAGATATTTATTGCTGCAACCGATTGGCTTCAAGCATGAGTCTGATGCTAGAAATGATCATTTGATAAGTGAAACCTGCCTTTTCCTTTTTTATTATATCAACTTCTGTTATTATGATACACCATAAAAGGAAAAAAAATCAGATTATGTATTTGCTGATCTGTGTAATAATCTTGAAAGTATGCCACAGAATTTCTATATCTTTTTTTAGGTCTCCATGATGTGACCACTTTCATAGTAAGAAAAGCATGCAGAAGATTAGACTTATACAGAATATGGGATAAACACAGTGTATGACCTTTTCTTGATGACCAGAATGTCTCTGTGACTTCAGCCAATAGGCATTCAAGGTGAAAGAGACAAAGCAGTCAAAATGTCAGAGGTAAAAAGAAACAAACCCAACAGTGCTCAAAAATAAAACTTTACGAAGAGTGAACATTCCCTACTGGATTAAAACTTGCTTTTAAAATATCTGTCACATACATATGTATATGTAAATACTGGTTCATTTCATTCCTATACTGAGATCTTGCAAGAGGTTGTGATGAAGCTAATTACTTTTTTTCCATTGTAAATAATGACTCATATTCAGTCTATATTAAACTGAGCAGAGGGGGGAAGTGTGAAAGCTACTATAAAAAATAAAGCACAAAGACAGATTCTGATTTATTGTGTGGGGATTTTTTTTACAGTGAGTTATTAAATTTCTGTCTTCTTGTCATAACTTTTAGGGCCTTGTTGTGTACTGCTTCGACAAAATTGCAGTAACAGTGTTTTACTTCAGTAAGAAGTCTTGAACAGGGCAATCTACATTGTTCTCTATGAAATAGAGCTGCTGTTATCTGTAGCATTAGGTAAATATGTTACCATAGTACTATTAACAAATAATAAGCATGCATAGGAGTAAGCACATATGTATACTCTACTCACACAAACACACACACACACACACACCTATATTTACAGTAATAGAAATGGATGATGCCTTAAAAATATTCTCTCTTGTGTTAGTTTCTGATTTTCTTGCTCTACATTTTCCCCATTGTACTTCAGATCAATGAGACCTATTACTAAGGGCTTGTAAATTTATTGTCATAGATATTCTGGAATAATTATTCTAAATAATTATTTCATTATAAATCTTCATATGAACTCTTATTCCAGAATAAGTGTGCCTTTTTCCAGTTTAATTTAACCCACTTCTAAAGTATTTACACAGGGGTTTACCATTAAATAACTATTCCAGAATAGTTCCAGAGGGATAGCCATATTAGTCTAGTTCACTCAAACAAACAAACAAGTAGTCTTTTTTGCACTTTTAAAGACTAACAAATTTATTTATCACATGAACTTTGTGGGAGTGATCCCACTTTATCAGACTCTTGAAAATGAAGGGGGGGGAGTATAGGGAGGAGGGATAAATGCAGTGAAATAAGTATAATCACAGGATCAGGTCAGATTACTTCAGCAAATCGAACAGGTTGTATTGACTCAAACTGAGGGAACAATAGATAGGGAGGGTGAAAGAGGTGACAATCACTGCTTATAATGAGAAAGCCAAGAAATATCCCTATTCAAACTTGAGTTGATAGTATCAAATTTGCATATGAATTCTAACCCTGAAAATTCCCTTTGAAGCCTTGACCTAGAAAAAACCTGTTTAAGGATAACCACAGATAAATCCATCACAGAGTGGCCAGGGAGACTAAAGCAATCTCCTATTGGTTTTTGAATGTTGCCAGTTCTGATGTCAAATTTGTGAACATTTATTCTTTTGCACAGAGACAGTCCAGTTTGTCCAATGTATAAGGCTGAGGAGCGTTATTGGCATATGGCATATATGACATTGATAAAAGTTCAGCCCTGATGGAATAACTGGTTTGAGTAGGTCCTATGATGGTGTCATTAGTGTACATATGGGGCAGAGTTGGCATCAGGGTTTCTTGCAGGGATATGTGCCTGCCTTAGTGTTTCTGTTGTATGGTCTGAAGTTGCTGGTGAGTATCCACTTAAGGTTGGGGGCTGTCTGTAAACAAGGAGAGGTCTGTCTCCCAAGGCTTGAGAGAGTGAGGGGTCATCTTGAAGTACAGGCTGTGGATCCTTGATGATGTGTTGCAGAGGTTTGACTTGGGGGCCGTGGGTGATGATCTGTGGCTTTCTGATGCTTTCCTTCTTGGGCTTGTCCTGTAGTAGTTGACTTCTGGCTCTGTCAGTCTGTTTCTTTACTTAACCAGGTAGGTACTGTAGTTTTAAGAATGCTTGAAAGAGATCCTGAAGGTGTTTGTCTCTGTCTGAGAGATCAGAGCAAATGAGGTTATATCTTATGGCTTGGCTGTAGACAATGGATCATGTGATGTATCCCGGATGAAAGCTCAAGGGATGTAGGTAACTGTAGCGGTCACTGGTTTCCAGTATAGGGTGGTGTTTATGTATCCATCATTTATTTGTACTGCAATGGGAGAAAGTGGATCTCCCATGTGAACTGGTCTAGAATGATTTTGATCGCAGGGTGGAGATTGTTGAAGAAATCTTGATGTAAGTTTTCAAGGGCCTTCTTTGCATGGGTCCAGATGATGAAGATGTCATCGGTGCAGCATAAGTAAAGGAGTGGTACTTGTGGATGAGAGCATTGGGGAGGGAGCATTGTTCTAAGTCAGCCATAAAAATGTTGGCATATTGTGGGACCATGCAGGTACCCATAGCAGTGCCACTGACTTGAAGATATTAATCATCTTCAAATCTTAAATGATTGTGGGTGAGTACAAAGTCACAAAGTTCAGCCATGAGGTGTGCCATGACATCATCTGGGATAGTTCTCCTAATGGCCTGTAATCTGTTTTTGTGTGGGATATTGGTGTAAAGAGCTTCGATGTCCATAATGGCCTGGATGGTGTTTTCTGGAAGATAACCGATGGATTGAATTTTTCTCAGGAAGTCCATGATGTCTCAAAGGTAGCTAGGAGTGTTGAGACTCTGAGATGAGAGTCCACCAGGGCCGTCCTGTGGGGGAAGCAGGGCCCAGGACCAATTGGGCAAAGAGGGGCCCCGCCCCCCATGCTGGAGGGGAGCATGGCCGGCCAACCGGCCCGCTCCGCCCCCCAGGGAGCCGGCCCTGGAGGCCGAAGCAGCCTGTTCGGGCAGGTGGGGGGGGGGGGGTGGAGCCGGCTCCGGTCCTGGCCCTGAAGGCCGCCTGAGGCTGGAGGACAAGGCCACCTGCGTGGGGGAGCTGGCCATGTGGGGCAGGGAGGGCCGTCCCAGGGACCGGGCATAGCCCTCCCAGCTCGCTGCCAAAGGCAGCGGGGCAACCGTGGGAGGAGGGGCTTCAGTGCGGACAGGCCCCTCATTGCCCCGCTGTGAGCAGGACAGCGTGGGGCCCACGTAATTGTGGGGCCCAGGGCAATCGCCCCGTTCGTCCTCCCCCCCTCAGGGATGGCCCTGGAGTCCACAAAGCCAGATAAGTCTGCTCTAAGAGTGCTAATGCTGAAATGATGGGGCGTCCAGGATTTCCAGGTTTATGGATATCCCTTCTTGGGGTTCTAGGTGTGTGTCTGTCTTGATTTGTTACTGTGATGCTTTGGGGAGTTTCTTGAGTAGATGTAGTTCCTTTTGGTATTCCTCTGGGGGTCAGAGAGAAGTGGCTTGTAGAACACTGTGTTTGAGAGTTGTCTATAAGCCTCTTGATCATAATCCGATTTATTCATGATGATGACAGCACCTCCTTTGTCAGCCTCCTAAATGATAATGTCAAAGTTGTTTCTGAGGCTGTGGAGGGCATTGCATTCTGCATGGCTGAGGTTACAGTGCAACTTCGGTTTGAATAGGGATATTTCTTGGCTTTCTCATTATAAACAGTGTTTTTCACCTCTCTCACCCTCCTTATCTATCATTTTGAATCAATACAACCTGTCTGATTTACTGAAGTAATCTGACCTGATCCTGTGATTACACTTACTTCACTGCATTTATCCCTTCTCCCTATACTTCTTTTTCCATTTTCAAGCTTCTGGTGAAGTGAGATCTCTCCCACGAAAGCACATGTGATAAATACATTTGTTAGTCTTTAAAAGTGCCACAAGGCTCCTTGGATGCATCTACACTAATAAATTAAGTCGACTTAAGCAGGCTTAAGTCGACTTAATTTACTCTGCGTCCACACTGGCATTTCCTTAAGTCGACTTAAGCTACTGCTTAAGTTGACTTAAAGAAATTTAAAGTCGACTTTATTAAACCTAGTTTAAAGTCGACTTTAATGCTTAAGTCGACTTCTTAAGTTGACTTAAGCAGTGTGGACACCCTAAGTCGACTTAGTCAACTTAGGGCAGGGGGAAAAGGGAGGTCCTGCTCCCTTCTCCCCAGGAAGTCGCTAATGGCTTGTCCTGGCTCCCTTCTCCCCGGGACCACTCAGGTCCCGCAGAGAAGGGAGCGTGGGGCTCCCTCCTAGCTGGGACCCAAGTGGTCCTGGCCGAAGGGAGCCCCGCGCTCCCTCCTAGCCAGGAGCACTCCCGGCTAGAAGGGAGCCACGGGAGCCACCGCTTCCTTCTTGCCGGGACCCACAGGCATCCTGGGCAGAGGGGATCTGCCCGCTTCCTTCTGGCCGGGACCGCGGGTCCCAGCGAGAAGGAAGCGGTGGCTCCCTTTTTGCCGGGACCCGCGGGAGGTCCCGGCTAGAAGGGAGCCCCGTGGTCCTTCTGGCAGGGACCGCGGGGACCGCTCGGTCCCAGCAAGAAGAGAGCGGGGGGGCTCTCTTCTGCCTGGGACCTGAGCAGTCCTGGCCCAAATGGAGCCGAGCAGTCTGGGCCAGAAGCGAGCTCTGCGCTCCCTTCTCCCAGACCACTCGGGCTTCCTGCCTCCAGGAGAGCCAGCGCCGTGCAGGGCTGGTTCTCCCGAGGACAAGCCGTCCTAGCCTGAGGAGCTGAGGCTCCAAAGGAGCCTCACCTCCCCCTGGACCTAACTAGTCGACTTAGAGAGTCTAGTATAGACTCTCTAAATCAACTTAATAAGGTCGACTTAAAGTTGACTTAGTAAAGTTGACTTAGTAAAGTCAACCTAAATCCCTAAGCGTAGGCATAGCCCTTGTTTGTATTCCAGAATATACATTACAGAATAATTATTTCAGTAAATTTACAAAGGTAGGGAAGCCCTAAGTTATGGAATGGACACAAATGTCTGGTAAAGAGATAAATCTTTTTCCTGGGTGTTTTCAATGGGACTCCATAGCAAGTATTTGTTTCAAGTATGAACCAATTTAAATAATAAAACTTAGTACATGGAAATGAAGCAGACCTGTTTAATCATGTTGGGACTTTCAAAAATATTGAGCATTGGCTTGTTAGTTTTACCAATACAAAGCCTTTCCATTGTAAGAATTATATTCACAGTATGTTTCAGAGGGGTAGCTATGTTAGTCTATTGCAGAAAAATAAACCAGGAGTCCTGTGGCACTTTTAAAGACTAACAAATTTATTTATCACATAAGCTTTAATAGGTATAATCCCATTTCTTGAGACACATCTGAAGAAGTAGGATTATACCCATGAAAGTTTATGCAATAAATAAATGTGTTAGTCTTTAAAAGTTCCACAGGATTCCTTGTTCGTTTTGACTCACAATGTGGACATGCCCTTCTATCACCGAACCTCTACTGTAACAGTCCTCTCCCACTGGCCTACCAGACAGGCACCTCCAGGTGATGGTACGGGAATTGCTCAAGTGCCTTCCATCCAGTGTCCTGTGCATCATCTTTCATGGTCTTTCTCAGAGTCTTTTCAGGACCTCAGCCCTCCGGCCAAGTCCTTAGTCCATTCCCCCTTACAGGATAAGGCTTAGTCCTGGCCAGCTTACTTGTATCAGTGGCCACTACTACTTTTCTCACAGCCCACTGACAGTCTGGTGGGGAGGCGAGGAAGGACACAGACCTGCCCACTTCTCTGACCCCAGCCCAGGAACCCTAAGCATCGCTCCTTGGTGCCACCTCAACCCCCAATACAGTGCAAAAAGTTCCCCAGGCCACATCCTCACCTATCCCCAAGTACCTTCTCTCCCTTAAATGAGGATCTGTGCTCCAGTCAAACCCTGGCACTCCACAGGGAGTTTTCCTTGGTCCTGCCCCCTGCAGTCAAGCTAATCGTCCTTCCTCGCCACTCGTCTGACAAAGACTGCCCTGAGCCAGGAATTCTTCAACAGGAATAGTCAGCACAGAGCTTCTATATGGGAAAAAGGTAAGCCAAAACTTAGTCCTTCAAAAATTACTCCCTATTACCAGAACAAAGCTGTTAGGTTCTCTTTAGACCTCTTAAAAAAAGAAACATTTGCAAAATACCCAATTTTGTACTCTGGAGACAATTTTTTCCCCAACTTCATACATCATGAAACCCAATCAAGTCAGAGGAAAGTCACAGAATGTTAAGCTATGAATCTGGTTCTTTATGTCCACTAAAGTTTTACAAACATTTACAGAATTTCCACTGCAATTTACTGTATAATCATTTAAACAAATCACAATAAAAACTGTTTTATAAATCACTATATTTAGACATCACCTTTTCATTCAGTTCAGTGCTTGATACAATTCTCATTAAAGCCATTGGAGCCATCCCATAGGGCCATATTTTACCCTGTATGGATTTCTCCTGTCTAGGACAGGAAATGCAGCAAGTTTTAACTCAGGGTTTCCAGCTCAGCATTCCACAGGGAATAAATAAATTCAGAGCTTTTATATTATTCCATGGAGTGAGCAACAGGCTTGGGCCCAAAAACCCCACAGATGTCCAGAGAGCAGGAGGAAGAGTCCTCTGCCAAGCTACCTTTTAAGGCCATCTCCTTTGGCAGCACAATTTTTCACAGGGTCTTATTTGACTGGCTGACCCCCTGCATTTGTGTCATAACAGGTATGTAGAGGGAATCCAGACAGGTTAATAATATCCCATTAGAAGAGTGGTCTTCAACCTCTTTTGGATCAGTGCCCAGTTTTTCAATATTTTCATATTTGCAGTAAGTATACTGCCCACCTACATAAATTGTTACTTTTTATAAATTGCCACTGTCTTTAAATTAATTGTTACATTGTCATACTGTTAATCGTTAATTATAATTTTCCATTTATTTAAATTTTAAACTCAGATATTTTAAATAAGATATCAAACAAATTTCATTCAAACAAAATTTATTCATTCATTATTCATACAAACTTTTTATAAATTATAGCCGGATGAGCATGGCCATTACCTCCTTCCTTCATTTTTATAGCACCCACCAAAAATCACAAAATGCCCACTAGTGGGCAGTATTGGCCAGGTTGAAGACCACTGCATTAGAACATCAAAGGGTTATTGAGAGAAGCATAGTGTCAAGAGTGGCTGCTGCCCTGCTTGACCTATTCTGAAGTAGCCTCCACCTCCCTAGAAAATGCAGATAACCTGTAAAACAGAAGAGCTTCTGCTAAGTACATGGAAAGGACTCATAGACTCTTAGGGTTGGAAGGGACCTCATGAGGTCATCTAGTCCAACTCCCTGCTAAAAGCAGGACCACTCCCACTAAATCATCCCAGACAGGGTTTTGTCTAACTGGGCCTTAAATGTTTCCAAAGATGGAGATTCCACTACCTCCCTAGGTAACCCATTCCAATGCTTCACCACCCTCCTAGTGAAAAAGTTTTTCCTAATATCCAACCGTGACCTCCTCAGCTGCAACTTGAAACCACTGCTCCTTGTTCTGTCCTCTGTTACTACCAAGAACATCCTATCTCCCTCCTCCTTGGAGCACCCCTTGAAGCAGTTGAAGGTTGCTATCAAATCCCCCCTCAATCTTCTCTTCTGCAGACTAAATAAGCGTAGTTCCTTCAGTCTCTCCTCATAAGTCATGTGCCCCAGCCCTCTAATCATTTTCGTTGCCCTCAGCTGGACTCTTTCTAATTTGTCAACATCCTTCCTGTAGTGGAGAGCCCAAAACTGGACACAATATTCCAGATGTAGCCTCACCAGTGCCAAATAGAGGGGAATAATCACATCTCTCGATCAGCTGGCAACCCTCCTCCTGATGCAGCCCAATATGCCATTGGCCTTTTTGGCAACAAGGGCACACTGTTAGCTCATATCCAGCTTCCCATCCACCATAACCCCCAGGTCCTTTTCTACAGTGCTGCTACTTAGCTGATCAGTCCCCAGCCTATAGCAGTACATAGGATTTTTCCGTCCTAAGTGCAGGACTTTGCACTTGTCCTTGTTGAACCTCATGAGATTTCTTTTGGCCCAATTCTCCAATTTGTCTAGGTCTCCCTGAATCCTGCCCCTGCTCTCCAGCTTGTCTACCATTCCCCCCAGCTTGGTGTCATCCGCGAACTTACTGAGCGTGCAATCTATCCCGTCATCCAGATCATTAAGGAAGATGTTGAACAGAACCAGCCCCAGGACTGACCCCTGGGGTACTCCACTCGTTACTGGTTGCCAACTAGCCATTGAGCCATTGATTCCTATACACTGGGCCTGATGATCTAGCCAGTTTTCTATCTACCTTATGGTCCATTCATCCAACCCATACTTCCTTAACTTGCCAATAAGAATGCTGTGGGAAACTGTATCAAAAGCCTTGCTAAAGTTGAGGTATATCACATCGACAGCTCTTCCCACACCACAAATCCAGTCATCTCATCATAGAAGGCAATCAGGTTGGTCAGGCATGATTTGCCTTTGAGGAATCCATACTGACTGTTCCTGATCGTGCCACAGAGCATGCCACACAGTGTTGGCTCTCCCTCTCTCACAAGCCCCAATTGGAATTTAATTATTTTTCCTCCCCTTGAAGAGCAGAAGGAATAGTACTGCACAATATTAAATTGTATTCCACAGCAAGAACACTAAAAGTTCATTTACCCACCTCTTTGGTTTTGTACGGGATTCAAATGTGACAAATATTCTAGTGTTGTAGCTATCTTCTTTAAAACTATACGTTATTCATATTGCATGATCAAATACATGATCACAACCATGGCACATTTTCATTCTCAGGATGCTGCCATCCTAGCTGATGCCATGCAACTTCATCTCTCATTGATGACATGACTATTTCACAAACCCTTGTCAATTAGCACCATATTGAAACTGTTTGTTATTTGAACCTGAATCCTTTCTGCGCTGTCAAATGTGGCACAGGACACAAATAAGATTCCATCATTCCTACCTTTCCTGGGCCATTCTTTGCATGTCTCTTTGTTATAAGGTCTGAAGAAGAGCTCTGTATAAAACTGAAAGCTTCTCTCACCAGCAGAAGTTGGTTACAAAGCATGTTAAAGCAAGCAAATAGCACCATCTAGTGTACTTGTGTATTAAAGACCCTATTCTGATCTTTTGCGTTCATGTGTCCCTTCAACTATATTGCAAGACTTTGGGGGGAGGAGGAGAGAGTGAGTGAATTTTGCTGCTCATCAAAGTAAGAGACTAATATATAACTAATATATAGTCATCTGAGCCAGAGTGACTGTGTGCAAGCTTCAATCGTGCAAACCACTCTGCCACAGCACCAGAATGAGTGTTATTCCACCCCTGAGTTTCTCTTGAGCCGAGAAAGTTAGTGATGCCAAATTGTTTCATTCTTTATGGTGACTCTGCAATGTTTATGGCATTGCCCTCTCTTCAAACCCCACATCAGTGGTAGCAAAGGGATTGGCAAATTATTTCTAGAGGATAAATTGAATATGATTATGGTGCCATCAAATCCCTACTTTGCCTAAAGTTCTCCCGGTGAACAGTTGTCTCCCTGTCCCTCTAGATTAGATAAACAGAAAAAATAGTGTGTTCCTGGAGAGTGAGACACATAACCCTCTATCTGTTCCAAACTTAATTCATTTGTTTTATTAATTTAACACAACATCCATCACTGCTAGAGCTAGGTGAATTGAATACACAAAAAGGATTTTAAGACACATGGGCTGTGTCTACCCTTACAAATTAAGTCGACTTAAGCTTGCTTAAGTCGACTTAATTTACTCTGCGTCTACACCACACTTTCCTTAAGTCGACTTAAGCAGCTGCTTAAGTCGACTTAAGGAAAAATTAAGTCGACTTTATAAAACCTCATTTTAAGTTGACTTTTCTGGAAAACCACTAACCCTAACACAGAGCTTTAATCTTGCTGTCTCACTTTGCAATCTCACATTCCTGCAGGTCATAAAATCCCAAAAGCCATTTCTCCAGCCTCGGAGTCCTACCCGAGGACCTGACAGGAAGAACATCACTCAACTACCCTAGTGGAATTTACAGCAAATGGCAGGTGGTCTCTCAGACTTGTTTAAAGTAGAGTTTTTGGTCACGTTGTAACGTGTATTAACTAACACAGTCAGAAATGCCAATGTAGACCCTTCCCAGTTGTTTTGGTTCACTCTAAACTTGGCCTTGGCAATCAGCATGCTCAACAAAATCAAAAACTCTACTTTATACAAGGCCTCCAATAATCAGTTTCATCAGCAAGCAAAACTTTAAAGGATAATAGATAAGATCTTCAGCTGCTCCCAGAAACGAATAAGAGAGAGTGCGGAGACTTGAGCCTAGGTCTTATGTTGTTACAGTGTCTGCCACACTCAGGAGGCAGGAGGCTCCACCCTGCACCAGCCAAAGCTTCCATGTAGTCTTCAAAGGTAGCCCTAGACAGAAAATGCGACATTTGCTTAGCCTGAGTGATAGCCCCCAAGAGGTGTGGGTCGGGGAGATGGCCATCCTGGCCAGCCAATGAAGACAAAATACATTAAAGCGCCCCCTCCCTCGCCCCCACCGCCCATTGGCACTTGAGGATATAAGCATAATGATGGCTACAAAGAGGAGTAAGGAAACGAGCCATTTGGGCAAAAGGCATCTATCCACCTTCAATAAGTAGTACCGTCACCACCCGACCTTGCAACTATATGATCTGCCCTCTGCCATTAAATCACCTCCATCTTGTGGCCGTGACTGTGCTGCAACCTGTTAGCTTTCGTCAAGGTCGCCATTTCAGCCAGTAAGGTTGAGGTGTTGCCCAGCTCTGGGATCTCTCTAAGAAGCAGTGAACCTATTCATGTTTCACTCCATCAGCCTCCACAGGATCCAAGAAGCAAATCAACGACACAGTTGTTCATAGTCAATAGTATCCAAAAGTCCCAGTCCCTTGCCAGGGGTGGCAAAGCATCTTATAGAAGACTTCATTTTTGTAAGTTAGAAAATGGTGTACATAACAGGAAAACAAAATCAATACAGGCCATACAACTCCCATTGAAGTCAATGGGAAGACTCTCATTCATCTCCATAGGCCCTAGATGGAGCCCTTCGTTCCACACTTAGGCTTGAAACCAGACTAATAAGGATTCAGGAAGTTTGTATTTCAGCTGTTCCTGGAGTTGCCCATTATTGATTTCATGTTAACCTTTAGAACTTAGTGAATTTCAGAAAAAAAAAGTCTGAATGCGGATGAAGTTTGACAATTTTGCATGTGGATAAACTCATTAGGATAAATGAATAAAAATCACTCATCTAATTGTGTAATTCTAACAATCAATGTGTCCACAAACAAGGCACCACCTCCTGAATGGCTGTAGCTTGTGAGGCTCAGGAGTGTTGGATGATTTTGAATCCGCAAAACGATCACTCTTATTTCCCTCAAATAACATCAAGTGAGAGTTGCTGTAAACTACAGACTTCAACCTCCATTCTTAAGAATTACCAAATTACCCCAGGCCCCTTTCACAGATTTCTCCCTCCAGTCCAGTGAGCCATAATACCTTTCCCACACAGTGGCCATGATCACTGTCCCCTACACACAGAATAGCCTCTTTTCTCTTTCAGATTCCTTCTTAAAAGCTCACTTCTCCCAGAGAGCCTACAATCTTGTCCATCCCTGCCACCATCTTGCTTACAATAATATTTTTATAACATATAAACCAATCCCCCCACACACACTCCAATGCTGAAACAGCAGTTCTTGGAGTCCTCCCATCTCCAGTAGTGCAAATTCACATGACTTCAGATTTACATCCTTCCTCCATATGTTACCCAGCATAAAAGGAAAGATCTTCAGGGAAGGAACTTGCCTTCTTGAATTTGTCAGCAATTTACAATGCCATGTCTAAAGTGCTGCATTAAAAATAGTTAATTATACTAGATAGGATATATACAGCCAATTCTGTGAAGGTATTAATAGACACATTTGAATTCCAAAGAGATGTGAGCAATGGAAAACAGCATCCTATTAATATGCTACACATGTGCAAAACAGCAGGTGATTCCCTGATATATGAATGAATAGTAAAATCAAACCTTTCATTCTTTATTCTAAGCAGTCATTAATACTAGTATTCTTTGTCTCCTTTCTCATTAGAATGTTTAAATCTATTAATTTTAATGTCATATGTAGTGGAGTGTTATAATGGTAGTGAACATGGTAACCTACATTTCTAAATGTCCATGACTATTAATATATATTTCCAGTTTTAGGGTTAGGTTCATTATTTATATACAACCTGTAGTTTGCAAAAGTTTTACAGAACTGTTTTGTGCCTGAGACTCTGACATTTAAGTATAGCTATTGCACCCAGATTCAGAGTAAATTTAAGTGATACAGATTCAGCTTTAATTCATCTGCTTTTATTTGTCAGTACATTCTTTTTCTCAAGCAGGTTTAATATAAGTGAATTCCACTCTTTGGGTGCGTCTACACTTGAAAATTAAGTCGACTTAAGCTTGCTTAAGTCGACTTAATTACCCTACGTCTACACTACAGTTTCCTTAAGTCGACTTAAGCAGCTGCTTAAGTTGACTTAAGGAAATTCAAAGTCGACTTTATAACACCTGTTATAACTCGACTTTGAGGATTACGTCGACTATTTAAATTGACTTAAGCCAGTGTAGACGTGGGGATTTAGTTGACTTAGGGCATGGGTCCCTTCTCGCCGGGACCATTCAGGTCCCAGCAAGAAGGGACCGTGGGGCTCACTTCCTTCTCCCCAGGACCTGTGCTCCAGCTGCTTGGCAGCTGAAGTATGGACCCTGGGGAGAAGGAAGCCCCACGCTCCACACGCTCCCTCCAAGCCGGGACCCTGTGGTCCCGACAAGGATGGAGAGCTGGAGACCCGTGCTCCAGTTGATCAGCAGGGGGCAGCTGAAGCGGGGATCCCGGCAAGAAGGGACCTCAGGGCTCCCTTCTTGCTGTGACCACTCAGGTCTTGGCGAGAAGGAAGCCCCATGCTCCCTTGTCCCCAGGACCCACGCTCCAGCTGTGACAGCTGGAGCGCGGGTCTCGGGGACAAGGGAGCCCCATGGTCCCTCCTAGCTTGGGTCCGGGGAAGTTGTCCAGGCCAGGAGGTCCGGGTCCAGGGCCAGGATGTTGAATGGTCCGGGCCAGGAGGATTCCCTTCTGCCCGGGACGTGGGAAGTCCTGAGCAGAAGGGAACTGAGTGGTCCGGGCTAGAAGGGAGTTCCTCGCTCCCTTCTCCCCTGGACCACTCAGGGGCTGGCTGTCCCTGGATCAAACAAGTCCACTTAGAGTGTGGACTCTCTAAGTTGACTTAGTAAGGCCCCCTTTAAGTCGACTTAGGAGTCCAGTGTGGACTCTCTAAGTCGACTTAATAAGGTCGACTTAAAGTCGACTTATTAAAGTCAACTTTTTTAAGTCGACCTTAATTCCCCAGTGTAGACATAGCCTTTGGGTGCATCTACACTGGCAATTTAAGGAAAGCTTCAGTCGACTTAATAACACCTAGTTTTAGGTCGACTTAAGCCGTAAGTTGACTCCTTAAGTCGACTTAAAGCCAGTGTGGATGGGAATTAGCACCTAGGTCGACCTTATTAAGTCGACTTAAAGCATTAAGTCGACTTAATGAGGTCGACAAGGGGCTATGTCTACACTAGAAAAGCTAAGTCCACTTTATTAAGTCAACTTAATAAGATCAACTTTAAATCGACTTAACTTTTCTAGTGTAGACATACCCTTTCATCTTTAGTTGCTTCTGGCTCATTGATACTTTCTTTCTATTCTGCTTTCTCCCTATGTAACCAAAAATCTTCCCAAGATATAGGCAACGAATATAGGGAATATAGGGAGAATGGATCTCAATTGACGTATGTGAAAATCAGAGTTATGGAATATATAAATTATGGCAAAGCAAGATCACATAAAGAAAGAATTATACAAAACAGGATGCCAAGTGCCATTTCCTACTCTGTCAGAGAAGCCTATCCACCACACAGTACTTTTATTCTCGATATAAGGTATGGATATTCCTTTGAAAAATCAGGAGAGGCCAGGATTTCACCCAAGCTCTTTTTTAAGGTTCAAGGAAGTTGCATTAAGGACCCTCATATGCATGAATCAACCTCCTTGAAGTTTAGAGGCTGCATATATCTTCAGGTACTGTACCATTAGCATGAAGTAGTCAGGAAAAGCTGTTTAGAAAATCAGATTTCCAGCTTCATTAATGCTCTTCATCAAATAATCTCTCAAGATCTCTAGTTCCTTAACTGGTGCTGAACAAACTCTGCCAATACTAAACAACTAAAAAAAATATTATGAATCTAACATGCACTCTGCTATATATCAGTGTAGCTACAGAGTTCATAGGCGGGCACAACTACATGAGGCCCACTTGAGAAATGTTGAACACAGTGGCACAATTGAGTATAGACAAGCCAATTGTCCTTACTTGTTCATACTGGAAGTTCAACATTGACTCTTTAAGTCTTGCCTTTCAGTCTAAAATTGTTGTCTGATGCAAGGTTGTTTGAGATTTAGTACCCACCAGAGTAGCCATCAGCAGGGTTACCATAAAGGAAATGAATACCTATAACCAGGAAATGCCTCCAACAAACATTTTAATGTATTGACTCATAAAAGTCAATGAGAATTGACAGCCTTAGAAGCTGTAATCTCCTTCACCTAGGGACTTTGTAGGAATTGGTTAAGGTTCAACAGGGGTTCACAGCACACATTGGGAGAGAGACAGATACACAGATAGGTCAGACAACAGTGCAAATTCCCCTGCTGTACAACATGCATAAATTCTGTTCTGAGGGGTCCACCTCTACCAGTCCATTCTCTATGTCCAGTTAGTTCCTGTTCACTCTGATGGAAACATGGACAAGAATGCTGATGCATGCCAATTTTCATCAGTTAATTCTGAGTCTGTCTTTGCTGATTGGAAAAAAAAGTCTCATTTTAAAAATGATGTTGAAAATAAATTGCTCCTCTGTGGGAAACATTTTTTCACATAAATCTTCTCACCCATATGTAAATTACTAAAATTAACATTTATATTGTGGTCAACTTGTTCTTTCTTCTGAATTATTTGCATGATAGAACAATCATATTCTTCCGTATACTGACTACACCACTCTCTGTGAATAGATGGATACTAGAGAGAGAAATATAACTGCACAAAATAGTGCAAAATTTAAAACACTCAAACAGTTTAAAACAAACTTGCCTATGTTTGTGTCAGCAGAATACCCAGGAATATGCAAAGTTTTCTGCTAACGTTTTCCAATCAGCAACGTCTTTACTGAAATTGAACACATCCTTTTTTTTCTTTTTGCGCTATCCAGAGGTCCACAAAAATTTCAAAATGATTTTTTCATGTGTATATTTAAGTGAATTGGAAATGGTTACTATACATAGTAGAAATCAATTAGATGAAGTCCCCTTGTGTTAATTTTTCTTGTCCCCTGGTTTGCTGAGCCCTCAGTAACACAGTGGGGTTTAGGACCCATTGGAGTTCCATTTGGTGTTAGCTCTGTTTGTTTACATTCTCAGTCCGGGGAAAGTCATGTCCACTACTGCTGACTTGATAAGGGTTCCTTCCAAAATCAGTGGGAGTCTTTCTATTGTCTCACAGAAGTAGAATCAGGCCCTCAGTCTGGCAACAGTACAAGAGCCACAGATGGAGTCTCAGAAGGACAGTGAATGTAATGAAGGCTTCTGGTACACTGTGGGAGCCGATGCAGAACAGGCAAGCTTAGCTACTGCTAAAGATGCTATCTAGCGTGTGCACTGATGCATATTCTTTCAAATCTAAACCCTGCCTGTTCTTTTAACCCATCCTGCTGTTGCAGGTAATTATTTGCTGCTGAATCATATCAATTTTGATGTTCAGTTTCTACCATCAATGATCTCTCCCTCTAGTCCATAATGCAAAACTGGTAAAAATGTTGATGCAAAAATTACTGACATATTTACTTGTTGACTTGGATATTTGGATAAAACAAACTCACAAAGGCCAGATGAACAAGTAGAGAGTCTATTGGTTGTGTACAGGAGTGCCATCTGAGTTAGTTTTGGGGAAAGAAACTTAGATACATAGATGGGGGCACAGAAGCAGAAGTACACCATAGAATCATAGAAACTGGAAGGGACCATGAGAAGTCATCGAGTCCAATCCCCAGCACTCATGGCAGGACCAAGTACCCTCTTAAGCCATCCCTGGCAGGTGTTTGTCTAATCTGCTCTTAAAGACTTCCAATGGTGGAGATTCCACAACCTCCCTAGGCAACTTATTCCAGTGGTTAATCACCCGGAGAGTTAGGAATTTTTCCCTAATGTCCAACCTAAACCTCCCTTGCTGTAATTTAAGACCATTGCTTCTTGTCCTATCATTGGCAGATAAGGAGAACATTTTTCTCCCTCTTCTTCATAATAGCCTTTAAAGTATATGGTTTTTAAGAAACTTTATACCAGCAAAAACCATAATTTAGACACATATATACAGGCAAAAAAAAGGTCTTTTGTATAGCTTATTTTGTCCAGGGTACTGAAATGAACTATCACAGCAAAAGCACTTTTTTTGCTAGTAGAAGTTACATCTAACCTGGAAGGGTTTGCTAGTATGACTAAACAAACCATTTTTCATGTAGGCAAGAGTTAGGGTTAGGTGTTGGGGTTAGAGCATCCAGTGAGCAAGTAGGGGAGAGAACAGGGAAAATAATGCATGTGCACCTCAGACACATTTCTTATGCTACACCATACTCTCCCCTTTAGGAGAGAAGAGGCAGTTCATTATGGGTATCCCAGGCCATAGTGCATCATGAGTAACATAGTCCAACTGGGGAGATGAGCTCATAGGAGACCCAGGCATGAAGTAATCAAACTACAACTCTCACAATGCAACAGAGCCGCATTTCCAAATCGAACTACTAGTTTTCAGCTGAAATTTTTCAATATTTGACTTTCCCTGGAATAATCAGTAAGTTTCAGTGGTTATTTTGTTACTTTTGGTTTATGTTCAAATGTTTATTAATTACCATAAAAGTTACTTCCTTAATTTTCTGAAACAATGGGGGAATATTCTCTCTTCTAATATTAAACAACAATAAAAAAGGTGCTAAAAGAGCCATCTAATTTTGCTCAGGCGTGGAATTTAATCATAGAATTATTCATCATTTAATTTTCTTCAGTTCCAATTAAGTCAAGCTAACTTTGTGCTTTAATTAAATTGCAACATACTGCATAGCTTTCAATAGAAAAATTGGTCCTTTTGATACTGCAGATGTTAAAAATATTAG
Organism: Pelusios castaneus; assembly: GCA_007922175.1. NCBI lineage: Eukaryota > Metazoa > Chordata > Testudines > Pelomedusidae > Pelusios > Pelusios castaneus. Next base: position 6,904,040 of record ML685798.1, read on the forward strand.
TAGTAAGCAAGGTGAGCAGTTTAATAATTAATATTATGTCTTTGATTTTCCTACAGTATTCTTTACAAGTGTTGTTGACAGAAATGTTAGGTTGCTATGTTTTATAGTGTGATGAAATAATAATTTTAGTGATAGCATTGCAATTCCCAAAATAGAATAATATGTATTAAATATTTATAATTTTATAAAACTTTGATTCTTCCTATAGTCTTAAGAATTTATCTTAGAATTTTTAATTTATCAGCCCTAAGAGTTTATTCACATCAGTGCTGGGATGTTTGCCAGAGCTAACAGTGGCTATGTCTACACTTGAAAAGTTAGGTCAACCTTATGAAGTCGACTTAATAAGGTCGACTTTAAGTTGACTTAAAGTGGACCTTATTAAGTCGACTTAACAAAAGTCGACTTAACTTTTCAAGTGTAGATGTGCCCCTTTTTTGACCTTATTAAGTCGACTTAACATTTTAAGTCGACTTAATAAGCTCCACCAAAGTGCTAATCCCCATCTCCACTGGTTTAAGGTGACTTAATAAAGTCAACACAAGTGCTAGTTCGAATTAAAACGAGGTGTTATTAATTCAAACTAACTTTTCCTTAATTCGACTTAAGGAGCAGCTTATGGCGACTAAAGGAAAGCCCAGTGTAGACTCAGAGAATTCTAAGTTGATTTAAGCCTCCTTAAATCAACTTAATTTGTAAGTGTAGACACACCCAGCATGAATGGTGCTCATTGGTGGTACTGCCTAGTGGTTCTACCATTACTCTTTCCCCCAGGCCACCTGCACACCTGGTGGCAATCTTTTGTTGGAGTTGGTATGACTCAAGCCTCTAGTCAGATTACTGCTCGGTCTTATCTTCCCCTGGTGTGTCATACTTCCTAGGAAGATATGGGGTTCATGTATTCTTTTGATTTCCATGCACGACCAATTCCAGCTGGAGGTTTCAAAAGGCATTTATCCTTTCTCTCCTTCCCCCAGAGGGAAATCTAGAAGGTGGAGGGTTTTGTACCCTTCTTAATCGGGGAAAGAGGAGGGAATTGGTACAGAAGCTCAGGCCCTCCCACTCCCCCAGACTTTGACTCAGGGCCCTGTAAAGGCTACTATTACTGGCAAAATTCTCCAGTTTCTACTTTGTATTTCTGATCTCTATTCTGAATAAGCAAAAACTCTCTCCACCCTGGGATGAACGCTGCAGATCCTGAGTATGGTCAGTGAAAACATAGGATTTCTAAAACGGTGCCCTGGCAAAGAGCCAAGTATGTGTGTGTGGATGAGCAGAATCACAACTCTGAGGTAAATGATAACAATGAACATGTGCAAGATTGGTGGCTATTGAGCGTGTGCAGTAAGGGGATGGGTGACAGAGAGGTCAGCTAGTTAATCAGCGAACTAGTCAGTAAAGCCCCACAAATCAATGGATATCTAATATCCTCAGATACCCAGAGATGCGGATATCCACAGACATTTTTTGCCACTATCCATGGATCTGATGCATATACAGGTTTTGTATCCAGGGCTCTTCTGGTCTGAACCCACTCACACCAGTTACAATTTATTTTAAAGGTCAGAGCTGGTAATCAGAATTTTGAGGTAATGGTTAAAATTGAGCATGTGCGAATAGGGTTATCACCTCAGGATATAAAAGCAAGTGCCAGTTGCAGAGTATAAAAAGTCAGACACTTAGAGCACAGCAGTCCATCAACAGAGACAGAAGAAGAAGATCTGGACTGAAAAAAAGAGAGGGAGAGAGATTGGAATATGATAGGAAACTGGAACCCTGCAAAGAGAAAGCTGCTGCAAAGAAGTCAGAAAAGCTGCTGCAGAGAGAGAAAAGAAAATTGCAGCAGAGCAAAGCTGACTAACCAGTAACTGAACAGTAGCAGCAGTGATTTTTGAAAAGGAAACATCAATGGGCTTATAGAATAAGCTTAATATTCTTTTAATTATCATTTAGTATAAGTATAGCATAGGATAGTATATAGGATTAGCATTTGTGTATTGATAAGAATGCATAAAGTTGTGTTATTAATTGCAATATATCTATGTTAGCTGTAAAGCACTTTTAAGATCTGTTGTCAGCAATTTGTTGCAAACTGACCTCTTGCAACAAATTGCTTAGTTTAGAATCATTTAAGCTATATGCTATTGTAGTTTGAGAGCTCTTTAACTTGCAATAAGGGATTTGTGTCTGTTATTTCGTGCCTTGTTTAGGATTTTCAGATCATATTATAGTAGGGCTTATTAGTTACCTCAATAAAAAGATACCCCATTTTAGAAATTGCATTATCAGAAGGTCATATCCATGTCCTTCAGTGTTCCTTAACAATTCTGGGAACTTTTATCTCAGGAAGAAGAACTAAGGGGCCAACAGACAGGTTACTATAGCAACATCCCACATTTCATTTTTCAGAGTAATGTTACCAAATGTCCAGAACCCAAGAGTCACTTAAGGCTGCCCCTCTGGGCCACTGCCTTCCACTCTCTGTCAAAATCTTGCAGTCTACCTCTGAGTAGAAAGACAACAGAGTCCTGTGGCACTTTTAAAGACTAACAGATTTATTTATCGCATGAGCTTTCATGCGATAAATAAATCTGTTAGTCTTTAAAAGTGCCACAGGACTCTGTTGTCTTTCTACAATAGACTAACACGGCTACCCCTTTGGAATTTGACTACCTCTGAGTAGTAAGAGATGAGGTATTAGTTAAACCTTCAGCCACTCAGGGCTCAGCAGGCTTCATTACCCTCACTCAGGAGTGTCAGGATAGATCTCTCTCCCTGCCTTGTCAGGCCTCTTCTGAGTTCTCTGGATCCCTCATGCTCCAGCTGGAACAGGTTCTGCAGGTGAGGCTAGGCAGGGTTGCCTGGGCTCAGAGTTGTTTCTTAACCCCTTCTCTTCCAAAGTGGCGATTACACACCTTATCACATAGCACTCACTAGCTCGTCTTTAGCCATAATTTCAGTGGCCATGATTCTACCTTTCTTGATCAAGAAGTGTATTAAAATCAGGTTGTGTGTCCTTCTGCATTAAAAAAGATCCATGTTGATGGTCAAAATTGTCATTTGATTTGCATGGATCTAAGTGTGCAGATCCTACAGTGGGAAGGGATTTCAGAACCATATATTTGACAGACAAAGACTGCATTTAACTCATACCTCTGACCACATTGTGTCCTCCTTGCACATGTCAGGCCAAGTTTTCAAAAAGTTCTGCATAATAGGACAGCTGCCCAAAGGATGAAATTCACACATGATGCAGAGAGCTAGCATGACGCTTTCTGCACCATTTAATACCTGTAAAGGTGCTGCAGTGGGTACTGTAGGAATTATGCAGGGGTGCCTGCACGTCCTCACCCTGCCAAAGAAACATACAGTTTTTAGGAGCTGTCCCTCCTAAACAATGGCATACTGCTAATTCCCTTGCACAGGCAAAAGTAAAGGGTTAAGAATGACTCATAGGCCATGTACACACTACCAGTTTTATCGCGCAACAATCCTGTAGCGCATTAAATGTCCCGTTGCTGTTGTTGCGCGAGATCGCGTACACACTTGGCTGGCTCTAACGGAACAAAGGCCCCCCCCTTCTTTTCGCTGTCCTCCAGAAAAACAAAGTGAACTGTGGGTACCTATCCCACAGTCCCCAATTTCATTTCCCATGGTGCATTCTGCTACGGACGCTACCCAGCAGTTGCCAATAGCAACGAGCGCGAATTTCAAATTGAAGCAACTGTTTTCCGGAACTGCCTTTTCAGAATCAACATGGATTCAGCTGTGATCTTGCATACTGCGTTCTGCATTGTAAACACAGCACAGATTCTGATGCAGTACGCCTTTGGCTCTGACTCAGAGCACGACTCGGACGACTCCATTTCGGATAGTGACAGCCTTGAGAAGAGAACTGATATTCTGATCAGTTTCGCGGACCAGCTGCACAGCCTGAACCGCCGTGTTTGGTCCCGGCAGACAAGCACAGACTGGTGGGACCAAATTGTTCTTCACCAGTGGGATGATGAGCAGTGGCTACAGAACTTTAGAATGTGGAAAGCCACATTTATGGAACTTTGCCTGGAGCTTGCCCCTGCCCTGCGGCGCAAGGACACGAGGATGAGATCCGCCATCTCCGTGGAGAAGCGTGTGGCTATTGCCATATGGAAACTGGCAACTCCGGACTGCTACCGCTCGGTTGCAAACCAGTTCGGGGTCGGACGTTCGACCGTTGGAGTTGCACTTTCACAAGTGTGCAGAGCCATCAACCGTCTTCTGCTAAGGAGGACGGTGACCCTGGGGAACGTGAGGGAGATCATCAATGGATTTAATGACTTGGGCTTCCCAAACTGTGGGGGTGCAATAGATGGGACTCACATCCCTATTCTCGCGCCCGACCATCTCGCCTCTGAGTACATAAATCGGAAGCGGTACTTTTCTATGGTTCTTCAGGCACTGGTGGACCACCGTGGTCGCTTTACGGACATAAATGCAGGTTGGTCTGGAAAGGTGCATGATGCCCGCATATTCAGAAACTCTGGACTATTCAGAAGGCTACATGCGGGCACCTTCTTTCCAGACGAGAAAGTGACAATAGAGGGTGTTGAGATGCCCATAGTTATCCTTGGGGACCCCGCCTACCCGCTGATGCCATGGCTTATGAAGCCTTTTACCGGGAAGTTGGATCCTGCCAAGGAGCGGTTCAATTACCGGTTAAGCAGGTGTAGAATGGTTGTGGAGTGTGCCTTTGGCCGTTTAAAAGCACGCTGGAGATTGCTGTACGGCAGGCTTGATCTACATGAGGACAACATACCCATGGTCATTTCTGCGTGCTGTGTTCTTCACAATTTATGTGAAAACAGGGGGGAGAGATTTCATAACTCGTGGACCATGGAGGCAGAACGTCTGGAATCTGCCTACCAGCAACCAGACACCAGGGGTATCCGGGGGGCGCAGCTAAGGGCTATGCGCATAAGGGAGGCACTAAAGAACCATTTCAGGATTGTAGAGTAAAAGGCTACCTTCTAATAACAGTTTTTGCTATGTGTAGTATACCACTGAAACTGTAAGAGTGTCAGTGGATTCATTTTTTCTCTTTTGTATTTGTGCAAAACCAGACGTCAGGGGACTATTATACAATATAATAAAGACAGTCACATAAACTTTGAAAACTGTGTCTACTTTATTAATATAACAGTAATGGAAACTTGGTTGTAAGGGGAGGGGGGACTAAAGGTGGGTATAGGTGCGGGACTCAACAACATATGTGGGTGGAGGGGTTGAGGTAACGTTATACCATGGGTGTCCATGGTGTTCTGAAAACTGCTTGGGGGGGGGAATGTTGTGTGGGTGGAGGGAAAGGCAGATGATGCTGAGGGGGGGGTGGGCGAGCCTGGAGCAGACCGACCATAGTCTTCAGGAGGTTTGTCTGCTCGTGAAGAATGTCTATTAGGGCATCTTTCTGCTTCTCCCTCCTGGCACTGCTCTCCCTCTTGTCCTGCCTGCACTGCCTCCTCCATTGCCTTGTCTCCATTGCAGAAGCCTCCTGGGACTGCATGAGGTCTTTGAATATATCTTCCTTGCTCCTGCGAGGCCTCCGCCTTATCTTTCTTAGACGCTCAGCAGCAGCTGTACACGGTCCCTCGAAGGTCGTTCCTGTGCAGATATGAAACAGTTTGAATGCCGGTATTGTTCTCCCCACTTTCTGGTGAAAATAAGGATGTTCTCCCTACACATTCCTTGTCAACTCCAACGAGGACATACTGGGGGGCTTAAACAACTTTACCAAAGCTTGCTACGGGTTGCTGTGACTTGGACCACGGGACAGTTGACTATTGACACAGCTTGTTCAGATCCTGTCTCATAGATGGCTGCAATACAAGCAGATATCACACTGCTAAGAGTGCCTCTGCAAGCGAGAATGCATCTCCTGCATGTGGCTGACTTCCAGCCGGGACCGTACGCTGCAGGGCTGTGCGCTGCAATGCTTCCTGCGGCAGTGCTAGCGAGCATGAGAGGAAGAGTGTCCCTGAATGGGGGAGGGCAAAGGATCGCTCTACCATCCAATTTCAGGAGAAGAATCTGGAGCTACTTGGGGTACACGTTCAGTGACTTGACAGGGAACGACTACCTTGCAATCGAGGCATGCATTGATGCGGTTTTTATGTAACGCCAGTGATACCACGACCCATCATTAAGTCACAGAAAAGAAGACACAGAAAAGTAGAACTCAAAGCATAACTTTCCTGTTCACGCTAAGCTGTAGCTGCTAGAATAGAGAGCACTGCGAACGTTACTCACCAGAGCTGCCATCGGCCGAGTCCAGGGAAGGTGTTGAAAAGGAATCCGTGGAGCTTGTCTCTGGCGGGGTGGCGAATAACTCCTGGCTCCCCAGGTCGGTGGCTCCGATGTCACCATCCTCATCTTCTTCATCCTCTGCTTCCTCATCGACGACTGCATCGTCGCCTTCCGCTGCATTCACATTTTGGGATGCTGTCGCCGAAGTGTCCACGGTAGAGATCGGGGTGGTTGTGGGATCGCCGCCCAGAATCGCCTCCAACTCCTTGTAATACCTGCATGTAGCTGGCGCGGAGCCAGAGCGCCGGTTAGCCTCTCTGGCTCTGTGGAACGTTATCCGCAGCTCCTTGACCTTGGCCCGGCATTGCAGAGTGTCTCTCTCGTAGCCCTTTTCAGTCATCGCTTGAGAAATTTTTCCGAAAATATCGAAATTCCTCCGGCTGCCACGTAACTGTGACTGCACGGCGGACTCTCCCCAGATGCCTATCAAGTCCATCACCTCTGATGTTGTCCAGGCTGGAGCTCGTTTGCTGCGCCGCGACGACATTGTGAGCGGAGCACACAGAGGCAGCAGCACCGAACAGCAAGGCAGAAGGGAGAGTGTGGAATTCAAAAATTCGCGGGACAGAAGGGGAGGTCGGGAAAAATGACGTCACGGCAATAGAGAATGGACGGAAGTGCAGAAGGGATGTGAATGGAATTGTGGGCCATTTCCGGAAGTTTGCCATTGCGCGAGAAGCATACACACACGGGCTGTCACGCAATAGTTGTTCCGCGTTAGCAGCAACCACACTCGTTTTGGTGGTTTACATTTTGCGCAACAAGATGGGTCTTAACGCGGAAAAACTGTAAGTTGTGTGTGTACGCTCTGCTTGTTATTGCGCGATAAAGGGCTTTATCGCGCAATAACTTTGCAGTGTGTACAAGGCCTTATTCTCATTCAGAATTAAAAGCAAAGCTCATATCTTTGGCTTAGCTTTTCCTCAGTGAGCCTTTATGTGCACACATTTGCATACCAAAGAAACCCAAACAATAATCCAAAAAAACCTCTAAAAATAAATCCATTCCTTCTATTCTCTGCAAAGAAAAAGAGAGAAACTGTTTCTACTTTTTAACCTTCAGGAGGTATTTAGATACTCTGCTAGATACTATAGAGAGGGATGGCATATTGGTATGTCATTATGTAGATAGCAGAAGGATGATGAAAATGGTCAAAGATTAACCTAGTAAGTAGAAAGGAAATAATTTGTCCTGATGGGAGTTCTCTCAGTGAGTGTTTTCAGGAAAGCATGTACCCCCCCATATTCTGTAGAAGATCTCTTTTACTATTCTTTAATTATAGGAGATGAGAATGGATTATCTTTGGGCCATATCACTTCTATCATCAAGCTCCTTGGCTAACAGGTACATCATGGAGCTCAGTCAGAGAGAGTGTGTCAGGCCCTCTAAATTTCTTCTCTAGTTATGACACAGAACAGTCACTTAGGAATCCTAAAGGGGTAGCTGTGTCAATCTAATTCAGCAAAGCGAACAAGGAGTCTTGTGGCACTTTTAAAGATTAACAAATTTATATATTGCATGAGCTTTCATCAGACAAAGTGGGATTTTCTCCCACAAAAGCTCATGCAATGAATAAATTTGTTAGTCTTTAAAAGTGCCACAAGACTCCTTGTTTGTTTTGAGGAATCCTACTTATATGCTCATATACACAAACATACTTAGTAAAATGCAGGAGAGGACAACAAATGGGAGTGGGGAGAGATAGCAGCATCCACAAATTCAGAGGTTGGACAGCTAGATAAAATACTAAGAATGCATCCCAGGTGGTAATACTGTATCTATTCCAAACTCAAAAACATGTCAGTTCTGACTTGCCTCCTCAAAGCAAGGCCACCAACTCTTGCTGGCGACCACTCTGACAATTTTTCCTAAAATACTTAATTAACTTTAGGAAAAAAACAACAAATATGCACCTATACAGGTCCTAATGTACGGTTGTCTCTATTCTTTTGTGGACCTAAACAGAATTGAAACAAAAATCAGGTGCATTTCATGTTCTTATCTTTTTTTGTTGTTTCCCTTGCTTTTGGGGTTTTTGTTTTTAAGACTTACTCGCTAGTAAGTTTGCTTGTGTGAAAAGCTGTATTTTTCTATTTGTTAATATCACTTTTCACAGCAGCAGACTTGCTAGCTAGCTGGGAGGCAGTGAAAAGTGATATTAACAAACATACGTATATCACTTTTCACAGCAGACTTACACAACCATGTCAAGCCAGGGCACAAATTAAGCCCGGTATGGGAACATGGGTAGGGAGGTAGTGGGGGCCACAGGCAATGGGAGAATGGGTGAGAGACTGGGAGAGACAGCAGGGGCCAGAGGCAATGGATGGTGAGCCTGAGGCCGGAGCCCTGCAGCTATGCAGCTGGGGACCATAGCCCTGCAGCCTCACAGTGGAAGCCTGAGACCAGAGGAGGCAGTGGAGCCAGGAACAATGAGAAGGGATGCAGAGATCCACCGCCACACAGCTAGGGGCCGGGCCAAAGCCCAGTTGCCATATCCTGGGGCCCAGTGCCTACCACCTCACAACCAGGGCATGGACCTCATGGCCAAAATCAAGGGCCAGAAAATGCAGTGGGAACCACAGGTGATAAGAGGGTGATGAGCCCAGAACCAACAACCACAGCTGGGGGTCAGGGCTGACTCCCATAACCATAGAATCATAGAATCATAGAGTAATAGGGATGGAAGGGACCTCATGAGGTCATCTAGTCCAACCCCCTGCTAAAAAGCAGGACCACTCCCACTAAATCACCCCAGCCAGTGTTTTGTCTAACCAGACCTTAAAAATCTCCAAAGATGGAGATTCTACCACCTCCCTAGGTAACCCATTCCAATGCTTCACCACCCTACTAGTGAGAAAGTTTTTCCTAATATCCAACCTCAACCTCCCCTGCTGTAATTTGAAACCATTGCTCCTTGTTCTGTCCTCTGTTACCATCGAGAACAGCCTAGCTCCCTCCTCTTTGGAGCACCCCTTCAAGTACTTGAAGGTTGCTATCAAATCTCCCCTCAGTCTTCTCTTCTGTAGACTAAATAAGTCTAGTTCCTTCAATCTCTCCTCATAAGTCATGTGCCCCAGCCCTCTAATCATTTTTGTTGCCCTCCACTGGACTCTTTCTAATTTGTCCACATCCTTTCTGTAGTGGGGAGCCCAAAACTGGACACAGTATTCCAGATGCGGCCTGACCAGTGTCGAATAGAGGGGAATTATCACATCCCTCAATCTGCTGGCAATACTCCTACTGATTTAGCCGAATATGCCATTGGCCTTTTTGGCAACAAGAGCACACTGTTGGCTCATATTCATCTTCCCGTCCACCATAACCCCCAGGTCCTTTTCTACAGTGCTGCTACTTAGCCGATCAGTCCCCAGCCTGTAGCAGTGCATGGGATTTTTCCGTCCTAAGTGCAGGACTTTGCACTTGTCTTTGTTGAACCTCATGAGGTTTCTTTCAGCTCAGTGTTCCAATTTGTCCAAGTCTCCCTGGATCCTGTCCCTGCCCTCCAGAGTATCTACTATTCCCCCCAGCTTAGTGTCATCCGCGAACTTACTAAGCACGCAGTCTATCCCATCATCAAGATCATTAATTAAGATGTTGAACAGAACGGGCCCCAGGACTGACCCCTGGGGCACTCCACTTGTTACCGGTTGCCAACTAGACATCGAGCCATTGATTCCTACCCGCTGAGCCCGTTGATCTAGCCAGTTTTCTATCCACCTTACAGTCCACTCGCCGAACCCACACTCCCTTAACTTGCTGACGAGAATGCTGTGGGAAACCAAAAGCCTTGCTAAAGTAGAGGTATACTATGTCAACGGCACTTCCCGCATCCACAAATCCAGTCATCTCATCATAGAAGGAAATCAGGTTGGTCAGGCACGATTTGCCCTTGGTGAATCCATGTTGACTGTTCCTGATCACTCTATTTTCCTCCAAGTGTTTCAGGATGGATTCTTTGAGGACCTGCTCCATGATTTTCCCAAGGATTGAGGCCCCATGACCTTGCAGCCAGGAGACAGCGCAACTACCAAGGGATGCAGCCCACCACCGCACATCTGGAGTCTGGGGCCAAATGAGTCAGTGGTGGTCAGGAGCAATGAGAGGGCTGGAGAGCCTGGGACTGGGCTGAAGCCCAAAGCCCCATGGCTGGAGGACAGAGCCTGCTGCTGCACAGCTGGAGCCTGCCACCCGCCACCACAGGTCTCAAGCTGGAAGCCCAAGCCCCATCATCCCCAATCAAGGCCCAACAACCCCTGATGGCAGCCCTGTGGGAGGGGCCACTGCTTTGCCCTACTTCCCCGTCACTGCCCAGAAGGCTGTGGCCACCTGAAAAGCCCCTGGTGGCTGCATTGGAGAAATGTTCTAACCCAAATGACACTGGTGTTGGAGCTTCAGAATAGTCCATTCCCTGGATTTATTATTTTAGAAATAAAAAGAGTATTTCCTGTTGTTGGAGAGGAACAAATTGTTCCTCTCCAACAAATTGCTGGATTTATTTCTTTCTTTTCATGCTCCTTTGTCTGGCCATCTGTGCTTCTTTGATAACAATAACTCAAGTTGACATTACTCATAAGATATAAGATTTTATAGAGTTCAACAAATCCCCTTCAGCTGACTTTTCCCCTGTGTCATGTAAATTCAAGTATTTTTAATCATGATGATAGGCATAGGGTTAGGGCTAACTTCTTTACCTTCCAACAGATCATGTAAATGTTACAACCAGATTTGAAATTTGTATTTCAAAAGAACAACCTAATTAGATAACTATTGAATAAAATCAAACAAATTTATATATTGCTTCTTTATGCATGTAAAAATAATTACCAATATTTGGAAGGATCCTTGGTTTTCCATATTGACTGAGCCATTCTAGGAAAAGCCTTTATTATTTATCCAATTGTATCTGTATTTATTCCTGTATTAATATCTATCTGTATCCATTCTTTGCCTCTGGAATTTTTGGAACTCAGCCTTAACTGTCACATGTTGCCATTTTCATCCTTGGATGTAACCATCTTAAAAAAAGTTGAGAAAGTCAAATACTACTGTACTGCATGTACTCTTGTAAATTATCCTTCAGTATCAGTTCCATTATTATCTGGCAGAAGCTATGAATGAACAGTGATGATTTCTGTTAAAAATGACAGTAGCTTAACAAATTATAGAACAAGATTTATGTCAGAGAGGCCAGTTCACCCAAAATGGCTTACGTGTCTCATTGTGACAGGAGTAACATGCTTTTTTGTTTAGAAGTCAGACTGTTCTCTGAGTGCCCTTTCAGAAAGGACATAGAGTCTTTAGCTCAGACATATACAAAATGTCAATGGCTGTAGTGACACAATAAGGAATGCTGAACATTTAAGCACTTATTCTGAATGTTCTTGCATTTGATGGCCTATGCAAAAATACCCCAATGTTCTGTGGCTCAAAGTTCTTAGTCTGGTCTGTTTTTAGCTCCAGAACCATTTTTTTTAAAAGAAAGAAAAAAAGAAAAGCAAGCCTCATAAAAGTTTTTAAAAGGCTACATGCAACCATATCATGCTAGCATTTCAACGCACACATATTTACCCAAAAATGTGTTTGAAAGCTGAACTGCCACTTAGGCTGTATGAATAAACCAAACCTACAATGGGAAACAGAAAACTTTAATAGTCAAACAATTTGCTTCACATAAATCAAATAAAGGACCCATCACACTAAACAAAATTCTTATGAAGGCCTGTTTTAGAAATATATTCCAGAAATCAAAAAGATTTATCAGACTAAACAAAAACTGTCATATGTTTTTACACAACTTCTTAGAAGAGGCCTTTTCTTCAATCCTTGTCTACACACAAACTTACACCAGCTCAGTTAATAGTGTGTTTTAAAACTGATTTAGTAAACCACTTCAGAACTCTGTGTGGACACTCTTATTTCAGTTAAATAGCAGTTTATATCAATTGAATTAAGTCTTTTATTTATCAACTTAATTTACACTGAAATTAGACACAAACTGAAATGAGTGTCTACCCAGGGTAGAGCATATTTCCACTACAAACTTTTGCAGCTGCAAATTACATCTCCATGTAGCTGACACAATTAGTTCATTGCTCGTGCGCATGCATACTTGGCTGTTTGCATCAGCACTTCCCATATTCCCCAGCTCTGCTTGTTTTGATGAATAGTGTGACACACCATGGGTAGGTATCCCAGTGTGCAACTCACCGCCATCCACTGCATTATCTTTTGGAAAGGTTGGGCAATGCATGATGTAGCAAAAACAAATCAAGCCATCTCTTTCCCCTAATTGTTGGACCTATTTTTAAAATCCCACAAACCCATGGGTGTCACTGTCCATCCTCTCTGACAGAAGCCTGGAGCCTGCATAGGGCTGAACATTGCAAGCACATGATGCATGATCTTCTGGGATTTGGAGAGATGCGAGAAGAGCCATATGGAACATGATGATTTCCTAGCAGGCAAATTGCTGTGAAACATAGTGGGAACCAATTCAAGGTTATTGGTGGCATTAATGGACACGGTGCAGATGGTGGAGCTCTGCTTCTGAATCTGAGAAATGAACACTGACAGTTGGATCTCATCATAATGAAGCTTCAGATGATGACCAGTGGCTGCAGAATTTTTGGATGCACAAGGCCATATTCCTGCATCTGTGCACTGAGTTCACTTCAAATCTTCAGTTCAGAAGCAGCAAAATGAGAGTGGAGAAGAGTGGCAATAACTGGAGACGTGGAAACAGTGAAGACGAGTGGCAACTTGCAATACCAGATTGCTACCAGTTCATAGGAAATCATTTTGGAGTTAGAAAATCCACTGTGGGTGCTATTGTCATGCAAGCGTGTGAGGCCATTGATCTTCTACTACACAAGACAGTGACTTTTAGCAGTGTCCAGGATAAATTTTTGCAAATGGAAAGATTTGCAGCAATGGGGTTCCTGAGCTGCAGTGGAGTGATAGATGGCATGTATAATCCCTATTTTGTCACCAGACCAACTTGCTGCAGAGTACATCAACAGAAAGGGATATTTTTCAATGGTTATACAGGTACTGGTAGCTCATTGGTGACATTTCATCAACATCAGTGTTGGCTGCTCAGGGAAGGGGCATGACACTTGCATCTTTAAGAACACAGGACTACAAGCTGCAGGCAGGGACTGTCTTTCTCGACTGGGAGATTACCATCAGGGATGTAGAAATGCCAGCCTACCCCATGTTCCCCTGTCTCATGAAGCTGTACATCAGCCATTTTGACAGAACCAAGGGAAGATTCAACTACTGGCTCAGCGTGTACAGAATTACAATTGAATGTGCTTTCGGTAGATTGAAGGGGCGCTGATGCTGTTTACTCATAAGATTGGCTCTCAGTGAGAAAAATATCCCAACAGGTATAGCTGCCTGCTGTGTTTTGCATAAGATCTGTGAAGCAAAGGAGGGAATTGCATAGTACTTAGTTCACATCTAACACTGACAATTCACCTATTAATTTTGTGGTGCTCGCTGTACTTTTATGATTATTACATTGCATTTGTCACAGATCCTATGAGTTGTATCACATTGTAAAATAACAAATAAGTGGGTGCTTTCTCTTCTGACAGGCATTCTACAGCATATGTTGGGAACCAATGAAGATGAATTGTTTAGGGATTTATTGAGTAACAAAAACACTGTAAAAATATTTTGTGTGCGTTCAAAGCAAATACATTAAAAACTTAATAAATTGGTGAAGACAAATGCTATATTGGAGGTGAGTAATTTATATGAAATTGATAGAGCATGTTTAAGCCCTTTTCTTGTTTTCAACTAAACTCTCTTAATATCTCTTATGACTCTGCTTTTTTTTAAATATATTCCTTTATTTTGAACCTTTAAATTTCTCTGTTGACTGGTATTTCTATGTTTGCCTATCTCAGTTCATGTTCATTTGCTCACATTCTACCTCTGGTCCCCACTTTCTATCCTATTTACTAGCATTCTTACACTCATTTCATTCGAAAGCTTAGGGTATTAAGTAATTTCAGTTCATACAAAACATGGAAGGATCTTAAAGTGAAACTTGTTCTACTCCGACAATAAGTGACATTAAGCATCTTGGAATATTTATAGAGCCATGCAGTTTGCAGTGAAATGTTCATTCTAAAGTTCTGCACTATTGCATCTCCTATCACGTTATGCAGCTATCAAACCTGCTAACATTAAAATTTTGTCTTCTTTAATAATGCACTTGTTTATTTATAAAGTTTTCATATATAATCAACAGGCTCTCCCCCAGACTACTGGTGACTATTTCTTTATTGGCCATCCAAGTTTTTCAGAAGAAAATCTCTTTCAGGTCGAAGAACTGAGAACCTCCACAGTGATTTCTGACCAGTTATTGGTGAATTAATAATAGTGTAACTTCAAAACATTTTCTGTGGAAATACACAACTTATATACACTGCTACCATCACATAGTGACAACATTCTCTCCCTTTTGCTGATTTCATTATGTAAAGTCGACTAATTTATAGAATTACTATAATTACACAGAGTAATGCACAAATAATAAAATAATACGTTTTTCCAAACTGGCACTCTTGCAACCAAATTCTACTGTCATTTACAATTCTCTCAACCTGGAACAACTTCATTAATTTGCTGCACTGTTACTAATATCTACTGCACATTACTTTTTGTACTCTGCACCTGCATTAGCTTTCAGATGACCACTATTGTGCTTATTTTGAAGCTTTAAATAGTTTGAGTCCTGATGACCTGAGAGACTGTTTTTTTCCCCTTTTTCTGACACATGAGTTAATCATAACACTGGTGCTATACCTCATTTTAATACACTAGAGGATGCAAGTGGAATGCTGCAGCATTTGTAATCACCTAAGGGCTTGTCTCCACTGGATGTGGGATTATAATTCGATTTTAGGCTGTTGAATTACAGAAGGCAAAGGCAACTGATCACATAGCAAATTCGCAGGAGTCTCCTGTCCCCAATCCTTAATTACTTCCTGAAACACATTGCACTGTGAGTAGTAGGTGCAGGGGCTTGTGAGGAAACAATCATCCTCTGCTCACTCCCCCACCCCTTTTCTTCAAAGAAAAGAAAGCAGGAAAAGCTTTCCTTGCTGTTTCTCTGCTGCAGGCACAACAGAGAGGCCCAATGCTGCATGCAGAGAGAGGAATTAATTGAAAACTTTCTGGGACTGCAGGCAGGGGAGGAGCTATGTTACTATGGTGCAGCACACTGGAAAAACAAGAAAAGTAAGATTAAAGCTACTCTCTGGCTTCACAGACCTAAATTCAAATTGTTGATTTTGACCTCAGTGCTATGCTACTTGCAGAGGTGGTGTTATCAAGTCAAATGACAGCACCATTTAATTCAAATTTACTGCGCTGACACTGGAGATTGACACTGCAGAAGGTCAAGGTAAGCAGCATTATGTTGAACTTCTCTGTCAATATAGACCAGGGCCAGGACATTCATGCTAACAGCCTCCTGAGTTCAACTGGAGTGGTGGTCTGGAAGCAAAGCACTCAGAGAAAGGAGATCAGCTTTGGAATTCACTCCTCCCCCCCACCCCCTTCTTGTCTGACACAATCTGGTTCTCAGGGCACATTGCAAAGCCTATCTATTCTCCCAGATATTCACTGAGAAAGTGAGTTGGATGAGATGTGAGCAGGTAGAGATGGAGGAGGATTTCATTTGTTGTATAGGCTGCAATCTGATCTACACGATTTCAAGCTTTGATGTGTTTTATAAGAACATAAGATGTGTAAGGTACTGCATAGGTGCCTCTGATGCTTCTACATAAGTACACAGGCCAAAATTTTCCCAAATGGGTGCCTCATATCAAGCTCCTAAGTCCTATATTTAGGCAGTCCAGTGAGCAGGGGCGTAGCCAGCCCTTGTTTTCTGGCCAGGCCCAGCCAAGGGCAGTTTCCAATTATGTGACAAGAAGCTTCCCACTGAGGAAGGGAGAGAGATGCATCACCAAGGACAGCAGCAGCGTGAACTTTGCCAGCCCCACAACCATAGCAGCGAAGTTCATACAGCTGCCAGGCACTAAGGTGGGCAGGCCTCAGGGCAAAGTGGGTGGGCCCCAGCCCACCCTGGCCCACTGATGGCTATGCTCCTGCCAGCGAGCAGCCTAATTTTCAAGAGTGCTGGGCACCCATTAGCTCCAATGGTAATCAGTATTTTGGGGAGTAAATTTTAATATAAGAAAGAAAGAAAGAAAGAAAGAAAGAAAGAAAGAAAGAAAGAAAGAAAGAAAGAAAGAAAGAAAGAAAGAAAGAGTCTGTTGCAGCTGTCCTCCTGCTGCATTTATTTTTCCCTTTGTTTTGTTGTTTTGTGTGGCCACCCCTCCCAGGATACTAAGCTAACTGAAGCCATTGCCCCTGCTCATAGGGATGGCTTTTGCAAACTAGTTAGGGTCATTGCCCAGCCCAGGGAGGCAGCCTTTAGCTCCTTGGCTTAGACCCTGGCTCGGTGTAGGGTGGACAGTGCCCAGGAGTGCAAGACTTAAATGGCCTGTTGAGCTTAAGGGCATGAGTCATACCTGTGGCTCAAAAATTTGCCCAGACATGTCCTGTGCTTACCTGCAGTTTTCCCTGCCCTCTCTCCTCCCCTGTAGCAGAGGGAGTCAATCAGAGTTACTGGTGGGAAGCTGCCTGAGTTTGCCTTTAAAACCGGACATTTTTGAGTCAGACATCAGAAAAGTTCCTGCTTTGCTACCTGGTCTGATCAGCTAGGGGTCTTTGGGGGGCCCTTTCTCTGCTCTCATTTAATTTTTGAGCATACTCCCCGTTTTCAAACTTCCCTCCCACGAACACTGAATTTTTCCTGTGAGATCTCCTGACTATTGAAAACGAACGAACCTCCTCTGCATCCTCTGATGCTGCTGCTGTTCCTGCCTCTATTCCTGCTGCTGTCCTGGGAATTGGTAAGGCTCCCCTCTTGCAAACTCTCTCTGTCCTAGCTGCTGGCCTTGCTTCCCCAGCAGACAGACTCAAGTTAATTCCTTGGCCTGTGCCTGAAACTGTTTCTAACTCCGTGGCTCCCTTGCTGCTAAAGAAAAGCCTGTGCCGCTGCTAAGCTCTGCCTCTGTGTGCTCTGTCCCGGGGCTCCCTGCTTACAGCTGTTTCCACTGCTGCAGCCACCATCCCCTGACTCCCCCGGGAGCTGTACCCTGGGCTCACACCACTCTGCCTCTGGGACTGCTCCCCCTGATCAATAGGACCGGTGTAGTATAAGGCGAGCCATTAGGTTTAGTTTCATTCGTTTGTTTAGGCTTAGTTTCGTTAAGTTGCATTTTATTAGCTTGTATAAGTTGTAGTCTTGTTAGAATTGAATTTTGTGTCTGTGTTTAGTGGTAGTTAAGTGGGATACTTGTTTGCCATTACCTGTTATATTGTGTGGCCATAGTCAAGCTAGATTAAAGATAACTGTTTTACTGTATTGCTTCTCTCTTTTTGTTTTTCCTTCTTTCTGGTGTTCATTATTAGCATAAGTTGTATAGTTGCTGTTAAGTTGTTAAATAAGTGCCTCTGTGTCTTCATCTTTCCCCAAACACCCCAAGTCCTCCGCTGCTGTTTCCCCCTCTCCCCGAACTTCCCAAGCCCCTTGCTGCCTTTCTTCTTTGATTCCTCCGCATTTAGCCTGCAGGCTCCTGAAGACTGCTCTGAGCCTCACCCTGCAGGGCTTCAGTGCCTCTTGCTGCATCCCTTGCAGCTGTACTCTTCCCTCTTCCTCTGCCACTGATTACTCATCCCACCCCCACCCGTTCCTTAACCCAGCCTCTAGGTACAATCTTACAGACTGCCTGTCACTGCAGTCCTACAAACCAAGTTATTGATTCTCATCTGTACTATTACACTTGTGTAAATTCACTAATCACCCTTATTGTGCAATTTTACTGCCATTTGTATCTCATTCATATTCGTAAAACCCCATTGGTTATCATTGCCTTTACTGTACCTCTACACCTATACCACTGTGACATATTGTTGGTTTGGTTTTTTTGTAGAATCGCTAGCCACCATTTGTGACTCGCTGTGACACCTCTTCATTTTCACACTGCTTAATAAGAGAAACCCCCTCCCCAATTGCCTACTGTGACAAACCCCATACACCCCATTGTTAAATTTTACTGTTTTACATTTTTCAATAAAGATTGATTTGTACCCCACTGGTGGGGTAATTGCCCCCCAAGATCCTCTATCTGCTGGCAGGAACAGAAAGAAAGAAAGAAAGAAAGAAAGAAAGAAAGAAAGAATTGCTATCTACATGAGCTGGTTTGATACCAGAGATCACCAAGCAGTAAAACACACCTTATGAGTTATCCCTCCCAACTTCCTTAACCTCAGGCCCTTGAAAAGGGAGTATGAGGAGCTTCAGAATTCAGTTTTAAATCCTGCAGTCTGAATCACAGAGCCCTTCCTGCCACCATCACTGATGTTATGTTATTTGCAATGAGTCACCCAGAATCCTGCAAAGAGTATTAGATATTAATATTGTACATCATGAGATGATGACTGACCAGATCATGATAGAGTATATTCAGATGACTTCAGTGGTGTATAAGTATTCAAATGTTTAAATGTCATGTAAATTAGTGGAATGTTACTTGTATTGTTTTCACTCATCTGTTCCTGTTATGACAGCAAACATTTATATTGTGTATACCCAGTAACTTAATAACCCAACAAACACGAATGAAGCTTTGGACAATGCAAATGAAGAAGAGTGCTAATATCCGAGCAAGTGGCCATAGTGTGGAAATACCAGAGGTCAAAGACTTTAAGTGCATCCCTCACTGTTCATCAGAGGAAAAGCCCATATGGGTAATGACACTATCAGTTTGGTTTTTGTGAGAAGCAATATATTGGATTCATGGAAAGTTCCTTTATTTCTGAACAGTTTGGACTCTTGCAGGGAAGTGTACCAGATGCAAAGTGGAGATCCTCAAAGACATTTGGGTACCCTGAAAGAGTTTTGGTAAACTGGCAATTTATATGTCACTGTCACCATTTGGACTTACAAACTGTGACTCACCTGTTAACATATTTTACCTGCTTTAACTTCTCAATAACTCTCATTTCATTTTTAAGCTAATAAACCTGTAGTTAGTTTACTATAGAATTGGCTGCCCAATGCTGATTTTGGATAAGATCCAGATTATCAAGGGGTAAGTGACTGGTCCCTTGGGACTGGGCCCAACCTGATTTTTGGTTTGAATAACCTTTTATTACACAGTTCCGTTTGTCGGAGGGGGTGGGGGGCAAGATAGGCTAGAGAGGTTAAGGGCCACCATCTGTGTCTCCATAGTAAGATAGGGACAGTGATCCAGGAGTTCACATTTGTGGCTGGCTTTGTGAAATTTAATTGTAGAACACACCACGAGTGTAGGGCGTGTGCCTTTGTTTTCTGACGATCTGCCATGAAATAGGCGCACTCAGTTATGAGTCACTCCAGACAACATGACACATCTAGAGCTATATTTGCCTGCTTGACAGTCTCCCTACTGAGACTTCGCTAAGAAATTTCCATGCAGTGCCAGCCACATGCAATAAAAAGCTACTCCCACCTGGAAAAAACAAATTATCAGATTTTATTTTCTTAGCTAGTGCAGCTCATGGAGTTTCATTTCCTATTAGTGGAATAACAGCCCTCTTTATAATAGCCATTACTTCAGAATCAATTTCAGAGACAGTCAGCTACAATTCCTGTCTTGTCTAGAGGGACCTTGTAATTCTTAATTAGAGCTTTAAGGGAAGCCATTGGTGTGTTTGTAGCTGCTCAAGACAATTCTACTCACTTTTGTGAAGTTGATTGAACAGACAGTATTTTTCACTATTATTTTTGCCAAGCAAGAAAGCATATTTTTCCTCTGGTTGCATAGGAGACACATGAGAATAGTGTAATACTTTAATAACCTACTGCATCATACTGATCAAATTGTATGTTAAACATCTGCAAGAAGGAAATTCAGGTCTGATTCTGTGCTATGCTTCCAGAAAGGAGACTTTCAAAGCAATTTATGAAGACAAGGATATCATCACCAATTTACAGAATGGAAATTGAGTCACAGATAAGCTAAGTAACCAGGGTTATGAGTGAGTTAGCAGCAGTCAGAAACAGAACTCCAGCCTCCCAATTCACTGTTTCTGAACATTAAACTAGTTTCCTCCCTGGGGGACTGAAAGGTATCTTGTATTTTGTTTTCATTAACTGGGAGATAGCCATTCCTATTTAGCCTTTTTATTTTTAGTGGATGTGAAACTGTGATTATGTGCATGGACTTTCATAAAGCCTACACAGGCAGGGTGCCTGAAAGATAAATTCCCCAGATACAAACAGCCCTACCCATTGTTGAATAAAATGACTCAGTGTGTTCTGTGTTCTACATTTAAAAATTCTGAGGAAATTTGAGACTGTCATCTGCAATTTCTGTTAATTGGCATCTGTAATTTCTTTCCTCTAATTGTTTAACTTCTGCTTATCAAAAGAGTTATGTTAAAATCTGTTTTATCATAACTCTTCTTGTGGCAGGAAGGGTTAGCCACCATTTAAGGATTAAAAAAAATCTAAGGAGGAAGTTTTGTAATTGCCTCTTAAGTTGTGGTTCATATATTAGATAAGTTTGTTTCAGTATATACTATTCAGCCAGCTCTAAGTTACAGATTTGATTGACTTTGGCAAAATCTTTTATTTATAACCAAATGGCCAGCCGTCTCCTTAGAATCCTCCTTAGAATTTGTAAGAATTGGTTAGTTTTACGACTAAATTGATGATGTTTCTCATTTGATATCACATTTCAGGGTTAACTGCATCTTTAATCCTTCTGTGGTCTCTCTCTGGGCACACACGCCACCAGACTTTAGGCCTTCATCTCTCTGGGGTGAAATCCTGCAATTCTCCTACTCTCAGACCAGGTCTCAGGCTATTGTACCGCCCCACCCCCCTCACGTACCAACTCGAATTCTTCAGTAGGACTGATTGGATTCAAGACCTGAAAGTCTTCTTTTCAGGAGCTCTGAACAGTGTATGAATACAGTAACACAATACAGCCTTTTCCAAATGAACAGTAGGAACACAGCATAAGAAGAATAAAGGGTTTTTTAACACAGTCTTCAGGCATATTTTTCTTACCTAAAGCATAGGAATGCCTGGTTTATCCACCTTAGGAGGCTGGAAGTTAAGTCTGCTCCCCAGCAGTCCTTGCTCTCTCTCCCCTTGTTCTTCAAGGGCTGCCCATTAACACTCCAAAGTTATTCATTACTTATCTCTTGTACAAGATCAAACCAGTTTAGATGACCCCCAGGGAAGGCAGAGGGAGTATCTGACAGTTAATAGCCCTGGGTTCTTTCAAGGAACTTTGATCTGGGCTATTGCCAGTCTTCTTGGACAGCTGACTGGCCACCCAGCTATTGAATTAACCTCTTAAAGTCATATAGTAAACATCACCAAAAACTTTAAAACACCAGACATATAATAGTCATAAAATGTTACAAGCAGCTTCTGAATCTGTCACATGGGCCTTTAACCTCAATCCAATATTCAGACTAATTTGTTGCTTTGACCTTGATTTGATAGCTGTAGTCTTTTAATAATGTCACCTCTCCAGGTCTGTATGATACCTATATTGACAATGGGCAGTTGTTTTAATGTTTTTTCCCTTTTTTTTTTTTTTTTTTTGTGGGGTGGTGGTGGGGATATAGCTTACTACATTCCAGATTCTCTTAAACTGGCATTATTTTAAGGAATTTAATCATCTGTAATTTTAAGCTATTCATGTTTGATCAATTTCATCTGAAAGTGTTGAAAATTCTCTTTCTGTAGAGTATACCAATTTTTAGCAGTCTTTTACTGGAAAAAGGGGGTTTTAATTGTTCATAACTCAAAATTGCCTTGTTCTATGTTACAAGATCTTCATAACTTGCAAGGATTCCCCAGAGAATGACTGAATGAAGATAAGCAGAGCTACTATAAAACCTACATTTTTAATATGAAGTTGTAAGGAAAATTGTCATGGATTCTTTTCAGAGATTAATAATCCTCTCTGAGTAACATGCAATTTTACGGTTGCTTAATCTCATAGTATATTTTGCTAATTTATTATTTTAAGTACCATTTATTACCTATAAATTTAAAAATTCATTTCAGAGATTTGTATGGAGGTGAGAGTTGTTAGAGAGGTGCAATGATTGATTACTTCTTGCATTAGCAATTCATTAATGGCCAGAGTCTCAGCAATGGCGCTACACCAGTTTACACCAGCTGAGGATCTATTCTAAAGAGTTGAAAAACATTTAATGAAAATTATTTAAATGACCAGACTACAGAATCTTTCTGGAGGTGTGACAGGCTGCTCCCCAGATCTGGTCTGGTGTGCCACTATGACCCCTCAAATGCTACTCCTGAACCCCAGTTCACCTCACTCTGCTAAGTGACCACTCACGCCTTAGTTAGTCCACACCAACCACCACCATGTAATTGGTCCCAGAGATAGTCCTTTGGACCCTGTAACATGCTTCACACCTGTACACACATTGCTTTGGAAACATAGTGTAACCTTTGGGTGGGCTAAAATTAATTTAGTTGCCCTTCTCCAGTGCCTCACAGAAATACACCCCAATCCCTGTGGAGAAAGCAGCTGGAGACACAGGATCCAGTCTGTATGGGACTCACAGCAAAGATTGCTCAGAGTTACCCTCCCACATTAAAATACTAGTAAAAACAAACATAACAATGAACTTTATTAACTAAATAAACCTTATCCTAAGAAAACAAAATACAATTAACCAAGAACAATCCCTACAGAAACCCCACATGACAGATACCTAAGAGTCCCAAAGTCCAGGTGGAGTTCACCCAACTCTCAGCTAGTCTCTGTTCCAGTGCAGAGGCTTGAATGGCAAGAAATAGCTGTCCTCTTCTTTTTTCTTTGCAGGAATCTTCTGTAGCATTCCATGCAGGCTTTTACTTCTCCTTTGCAACCAGCCCTCAGCCCCAAATGCATGTCTACAAAATCTGTTGCAGATGACTCCATTAGAGGGAGAAAACATCTTGTTCACCCCTGGCTCAGCTTCTCTCCTGAAAACTGAGCACCTGGGCTCTTCTCAAAGCAGCTCCTGCCCCCTGTCTGCACAAACTGCTGCTCTCATGTGATCTCACTGACATCGCATCAGCAGGGCACCCTCCGGAGCATGCTCAAAAATGCTACCACTCCCTGCTTCTAGAAGTTTCTGGTTGTGGGTAGCTAATCTGCCCAGTAACAGTAACCCACCCACAGTAGGCCTCAAAGAGATAGCCTATTTTAGGCATATGGGTTACACTAGCACCAAGGCAATTATGTAGAATATGTTGTGAGCATTCTCAAAGGAACCTGGTATAGTATATTTGGTATCAAACCACACAATTACATTGCAAAACTGAACAGAAAAGTTACATAGATCATGCCGTAGGAGTGCATGGATGTGCATCCCGTCAAAGGAAGTTATTCAAGTCCCAGGTTTAAATAAGGAACAGGTTTTTTCCTCTGGTTAATTAGACCTGGGTCTTGATCTCTCTAAGAAATTTCCTTTAACTCTTTAATTTACTAAAAACCACGAGAGTCCTGTGGCACCTTAGGCTATGTCTACACTTGTTAATTTAAGTCAACTTAGCATGTCCACACTCAAATTCTAAGTCGACTTAGAGGGGACCCTACAAAATCTACCTAGAGCATCCACACTGGATGCCTAGGTCGACTTGTAGGGGCTAGGTGGACCTGGGACAGGTCCATGGTGGCGGGGTGGCACCCCTTGCCAACTGCCAGGGGGCTCAGCCTTTGCCCCATTGTACCTGAGTACAATGGGGCAAAGAGGGACAGGGACCCTGGCAGGGCATAGGAGCAGGGTGGGCAGGGCTCTGCCCTGCCCTTTGGGGGGGCATGCCAGGCTGTGGCTGTGCCAGCCACCCTGGCAGGGAGGGAAGTGGGGAAGCCATGGAGCCCCCTAAGTTGACTTAAAGTCAACTTAGGGTTACTCCACGTCTACACTGACTAAGGCTATGTACACACGATCAGATTAAAGTGCAACATGGCAATCACGCTATAAAAAACATGTGACCTTTATTGCGGGAGAGCGCGTACACGCATCGCTCCTTGCAACGCAACAGAATTCCTTGCAATATCGCAGTGTAGCGCAATGAATTCTGGGCACCTATCTTATCATTCAATTTTCCCTGAATCGGCGCTTGGAATCATGGGATGAAGGAAAGGAACGCAAGGCGCCATGGGTAAACTCTCAGTTTCCCATAGTGCGCTGTGTTCCCCTTGTGTCTTCCTCGTTGCCAATAGCAACTCGCGCCTATTTTCAACAGTGCAGTGACGCACCGCACCACTTGCAAGCAATCACAACAGCGACAGCATGGATCCTACTCTGATCTCCACTGTCGCCTTCAGCATTCTAAAAACATCTCGGCTGGTTGCTCAGTACACAATGAGCTCCGAGTCAGAGGAGGACGCTGAGGAGCAGGGGCTGATCGATGCCATGCAGAGCAATAGCACCGCGTTGCTCAGCTCCTTCACCGATCATCTGCACACGGTGCACCGCCGTCTCTGGTCGCGAGAGACGAGCACCGAGTGGTGGGATCACATTGTTATGCAGCTGTGCGATGATGAGCAGTAGGTACAGAACTTTCGAATGCGGAAAGCAACCTTTCTGGAACTGTGTTCAGAGTTGGCCCCTGCCCTGCGACATAAAGACACCAACATCAGATCAGCCCTAACGGTGGAGAAGCGTGTAGCGATTTCTGTCTGAAAGATGGCGACTCCTGACTGCTACCAGTCGGTTGCAAACCAGTTTGGAGTCGGGAGGTCCACCGTCGGATTAGCCCTCTCACAAGTGTGCCGAGCCATCAATCGTGTTCTGCTACGGAGGACGGTGACATTGGGCAATGTTCGTGAGATTGTGGACGGCTTTGCTGCCATGGGATTCCCGAACTGCGGGGGAGCCATAGACAGCACACACATCCCTATTTTGGCACCAGACCATCTTGCGACCGAGTACATCAACAGGAAGGGCTACTACTCCATGGTGCTGCAAGCACTCGTGGATCACAAGGGGCGTTTTACAGACATCAATGCTGGGTGGTCGGGAAAGGGGCATGATGCCCGCATTTTCAGGAACACTGGTCTGTACCAGAAGCTGCAAGGGGGTACCTTCTTCCCTGATCACCAAATTACTGTGGGGGATGTGGAGATGCCCAGAGTCATCCTCGGAGACCCAGCATACCCACTGATGCCATGGCTCATGAAGCCGTACACCGGTAACCTAGATCGCAGCAAGGAGCAGTTCAATTACAGATTGAGCCGCTGCAGAATGACTGTGGAGTGTGCCTTTGGCCATTTAAAAGGGCACTGGCGATGTTTGTATGGGAGGCTGGACTTGGCAGAGGACAACATCCCTGCTGTGATTGCATCGTGCTGTGTCCTCCATAACATTTGTGAAAGTAGTGGAGAAAAGTTTTCCTTGGTGTGGGCTATGGAGGCACAGCACCTCGCGGAAGCATACGAACAGCCAGCCACTAGGAGTGTTAGGGTGGCCCAAGGAGAAGCTGCTCACATAAGGGAGGCACTCAGGGAGCATTTCAATGATGCCCTCCCTTAGTTAACTTCCAGGACGCATCAGGTGCACCTTATGAGATTTTAAATGTGTACAAATAAAGCCACTCTTCAAATTATTTGTTACTGCTTTTATTCAAACCTAAAAGGGGGGGGGGGGTTACAGAGCTGCGGGTCTCTAAAAAGTAGCTCTGTGAGGGACTGGATGTTGCAGTGTACCAGGGGGACGGGTGGCCTTCAAAGAAATTCTTTGAAGGACTACGGGGTGTGGGAGGCAGACACGGCTGAACTGTCTGGAGTGGAGCCCATACATTAATCGCCTGGGTCTGCAAAGCAATCATGCTCTTGAGCACTTCTGTTTGCTCCTTCATCACGCTTATCCATTCGTCCCTGTGTTTCTGTCTCCTCTGTTGGGATTCCTCTCTCCAGGCTCGATTCTCCCTTGTGGATTCCTGTGTTGCTTTCATCAGGTCCTGAAACATATCCTCCCTGTTTCTTCGAGCACACCGCCGAATGTTTCTCATGTGGTCAGCTGGGGTAGACACCGGCCTTGTGAAGGTCAAATCTAATAAAAAAAAAAATAGTAAAGCTGTTGTTAACACATAGCCTAGATAACCAATGTAACCTTGCAGTAGCACATTCCACTGGAAGGTACAGGGCAGTCAACATCCTATGCTTCGCTGAAGCGGACAAGGTACGTCCTAATAGACAGCTTACTGGGAGCTAACATTCTGCACAGGGCACACAGATGGAACCCGATATCTCTCTCCTCAGAGTGCCCCTGCCAGCTAGAATACATATCCTACATGCCACCGATTGCAAGCCAGGACAGTATGCTGCTGCACTGTGTGCTGCCATGGTTCCCAGGGCTGTGCTTTGCAGCTGGCAAGGCAGAGTATCCGTCTTTGGGAGCGTTGACACAAACGCCATCCCATCTAACCTGAGTAGTAGGCTCTGGAGGTAGATCGAGGAAACCTTTACTGACCTAAATACAGATGATTATTTGACAATCACTGCTTGTGTTGATGCACTTCTAATGAATGCATAGTAAAGAACGTACACAGTGGGGACTGAAACAGCAAGCACCCCCGCCCCGGACAATGATATTTTAGCAGGAGCCATAGCTGCACGAAAGAGAAACTTACTGGAACCCCCCTCTGCTGCCTCAGAGGACACGCTGCAATTCATGTCTTGGGTGGACGTCTCAGCGGGGGTGCAGAAGAGCTCCTGGCTACACGCTGTTGCGCTTTCCTCTGGGTCATCCTCCATCTCCTCCTCCTCCTCAACCACGTCCTCATCCTGCTCAGGTCTCTCATTCGCTGGATGACGGGGGGCCGATGTGTCCACGGGACTCTTTGCAGTGGTTGTGGGGTCCCCACTGAGGATGGCTTCGATCTCCTTATAGTACCTGCATGTAGCAGGCGCTGATCCCGAACAGCGGTTTGCCTCCTTCGCTCAGTGATAGGTTATTCCTAGCTCCTTCACCTTTGATCTGCACTGCACAGTGTCTCTATCATGACCTCTCTCTGACATGGCCCGAGAAATTATGCCAAATGTATCATGATTTTGCCTGCTGCCGCGTAGCTGCGCCTGCACAGCAGACTCTCCCGAGATGCTGATCAGGTCCAGCACCTCTGCCGTGCTCCAAAGGGGTGCACATCTTCCACGACGGGCCGGCATTGCTAGTGAAGATTGCAGCTGCACTCCACTCCACGAGGAAGAGAACAGGAAGTGAAACAGATGAGAAATTCGAAAATCCCGGGAATCAGATGAGGGCGGGGACAGTTTCGTCACGGCCACAAAGCGGGTGGGGGGAAGACCAGAGAGGACGACTTTGGAATGCTGGGACACTTCCGGACGCCCATTATTGCGCGGTAAGCGTACACATGAGCAGAAAGGTGCAACAGCTCTTCCGCGTTAACTGTTACCACCCTCGTCGAGGTGGTTTTTCTATTGCGCTACAACAAGGCAGTTAACGCGCAACAGCTCTATTGCACGTGTGTACGCTGTTGTTGGTATCGCACGGTAATGATTTTTAATTGTGCGATAAAGTGATCGTGTGTACAAGGCCTAAGTCAACTTTCTAAAGTCGACTTAGCCAGCAAAGTCTACTTAAAATGAGGTTTTATAAAGTTGACTTAATTTTTCTTTAAGTGGACTTAAGCAGCTGCTTAAGTCAACTTAAGGAAAGTGTAGTGTAGACGCAGAGTAAATTAAGTCGATTTAAGCAAACTTAAGTCGACTTAATTTACAAGTGTAGATGCACCCTTATAGACTAAAAGATTTCTTCGGGCATAAGCTTTCATGGGCTATAACCTGACGAAGTGCAACACACAGACTAACACTGCTACCTCTCTGGAAATTTCTTTAATTTACTGAATATCTTAATGCTCAAAATCATCTTATTTCCTCTGTAAAAGCTATGGGTCAAATGCAGCCACTTTTACTGGTGCCTGAGGAAAGTGGAAATATTTGCAGGGTTAAGTGTATTCAGTGTAAGTATATGAAGCAGAATGTGGGCCTCTGGATTTATGGGATTCAATCCAGAGAACTCCAGGGTCTCCTTCATTTCCAAAGGAAAGCCTGTGAGTCACTGGATTTCTGCTGAGACCAGATAAGGGTGAGGTCATTGTCTGGTTTTTACTATCTTGCAAGACTGTGGATGAAACCTAAACTTCATTATCTCCTTGGAAACATAAACATGAGCTGATCTCTTGAG
The DNA here is from genome assembly GCA_007922175.1 of Pelusios castaneus. Classification (NCBI taxonomy): domain Eukaryota; kingdom Metazoa; phylum Chordata; order Testudines; family Pelomedusidae; genus Pelusios; species Pelusios castaneus. The sequence goes on from ML685798.1 coordinate 6,932,699, forward strand.
GCAAGCTAATTTAGTTTCAAAATAGTCAGGTATCAACCTTCTAGATTCAATCAGCTAATAACAACTCCTAATAGGTCAAGGACATAGGGTGTGTCTATACTAGCACTGGAAGATGTAAATTCCAGCTCAAGGACATATATCCCCACTAGCTCTGATCCAGGTAATCCACTAAAAATAGACGAATAACCCCAGACGAGTGAGCAGTGGAAAAGGATAAGCCTACCCAAATATTTGGTGAAAGTCTGGGACAGGATAGTTCTCTGGATGGCTAGCTCCTCCCTTTACTCATGCTGCAGTAGTCACACCCTGTTTTTAGCACACTAGCTCAGTCGAAGCTAGCATGTGTTTCCTCAGTCACCTCCCAGCTCCAATGCAGGCATCAAGATAGAAGAGCATATGAGGTTTAGTTGAATATATTCCATCTAATACCATGATTGCATATTACTAATGTTTCATGAGCCCATCTTCCAACCACTCTCCCCCCAGCCTTCAGCCACAATAGAAACAAAGTAGTGTTTTGAATCAATTTACAGTCTGGGAACAACTGAACAACAACTATTGGCCCCATTGCTCTTCCAAAGGTTTCACCCTTTTGAATGATCCACTATAGACTACTGTGATGGAGTGAGCTTATCCCACACTGAAAGACTTAAACCTACACTATGGGCGGAGGAAGTCCTTCCCCTCAACCTGTGCGAGGCATGCTCCAACTGCTGCCCCAGTATAAAAGGGAGCAGCCCAATTCATTCTAGGTAGACAATAGTGGCTCTGATGGAAACACTGATCATCTCAATCACATAGCAATGACAGTGGGGGTGATTCCTACCATGAATTTGGACTAAACAGTGTAAAAACTGCAAATTGTAATTGTTCTCACAAGAACACACTCAGATCTGGAAGACAAACTACTGCAACATATTGAGAGAAGCAATTTTTTAATTACTAATGCAAAAGTAAATTTCTTGCCGGTATTACCTTGGGTCATTAGCTGAATTATAATACTTATGTTCTTCTCAATTGATTCCACTGTAGTTTGATTTTGAGCACCTGATTAAATTTACCGTCTATGCAGAAACAGAAATTTAATTTAGCTCCAGTTTTGTATTGTGCTCACACTGAAATGCCATTCTCATAGAAACAGTTATAGTTCAAGAGTAAGTCTCTGGCAACAATATATAGATAGGAAGGATGAGATTTTTATTGCTAAATGTAGATAAAAATTGACATTACCATATACAAACAATATGTTGAAAAATATTTCCATTGATACTGAATTTACAGACAGGCAAAGAAAGAAAAATACTGCAAGATAACTTTTGACTGTTGATTTAAGGATATTTATTTTGTATATATTTACATCTGATGTTGACAATATATATTTTATGGCTACAAAGCTTTAACTTTTTTAATCTTAATATCTATTGTCTTTAAATAATTCATTTCTAAAATTAATAAAAATATAAAAAACATCATTAAAAATAAACAGCAATGTCATCTGTCAACTATGTAAGAAAAATAAAAAACAAAAGTTTGCCAAGTCTCTACAACTTACATTCTTTGGTTTACACTTTTCACCATATCTAAACCCACTACAGAATGACATTCAGCTGCCCTAGCTTGCTCTCGATATCACAATCTTCCTTTGGCTGACCCCAATATCTGAGGATAAGGTACTCCTCATTTTGCTACAATATTGCACCAGTTTCTTCATGTATTTATTTAGGACACTCTGGGCTGCTAAATCAATCTAGCATTTTGAACCAAGCATTGTCACCTCATGTAGGGTATCTGTCTTGGCCGGAACAGTCCCTTTAAACTCTGTCCCTGATGTCTAGTCTTTTTTGGCAAAACTTGGCAATTTTCCTGTTTGCTCTTGCCAACTGAAGGAACATTCAGGGAGGCAAGTGGGGTGACATTCAGAGGGAGGGGGAACAGCAGTCTATCTGTTGTGTCTCCACCATACCTTGCCCCTCTGATCAGGGAGATATGGGATGTCATAGGCTCACTCTGCAGCCCAGTCAGAGGGCAGACCAGTCAGGGCCCTAATTCAAACTCTTCTGTGGCTGACCCATGGAGCCATGCCTCATAGACCTCAAGCACTACTGAGCCACCTGGCAGATAAGTGCCCAACCGGATCCAGCAACATCCCTTTATGCCAGGACACCAAGCATGGAACAACCTTCCCAGGAACCATGAGCACTCCACAGAGCCCCCATCCTGGCTCCTTGTCCTCCCCACCCACTGACAATCCCCTGAACACCGGTACCCATCTCCCCCCGCTCTCAAGTTTGGAACCACCAGCCAGGAGTCACCCCATTCACTTCCCTTGCTTCTTCCCTCTACCCTACTGGCTGAGAGCAACCCCCACCCCATTCCCTGTTCCTTTTCTTCCTCCCCTTACCAACCAGGAGCTACCCCCAATACCAAAAAATGAAATGGCAGCCTACATCCTGGCCTTCCCTCACCCTGACCAAGGCTGCTCTCTGGAGTCTCTCCTGCTACCCAGATCTTCCTTCCTGCCTCCCCACTGTCCCAGCTCTCAAAGGAGCAGCACACTGCCAAGTGGATCACAGCCTCATAGCTTCCCCTCCTGGCTCTGAACCCAAAAGTCCTCTTATACACTCACACCGTGCTTTGCTGCCTAGAGCCCAGCCTATACCATTCCTCCTCACCCTGCCCCCACCTCTGCTACTTGGCTCAAATGGGGGAGCCAAGGGATGAGTGGAGATGCCAGGATGTCTCAGGCTACCCTGCAAGTGCCATTTTCAATTTAGCCAGTTATGGTCACCCTCCACCTCTGGGACTCCTGTCAAACAATCAGAGCCACTTAGTCAACTGCAGGTCTTTCTGCACAAGGATAAAAATCCCACAGCACTGCTGTGACTGGCCCAGGTCAGCTGACCCAGGTTTGTGAGGCTCGGGCCACAGGGCTAAAAATCACTGCATAGACATTTGAGGTTAGATTGGAGGCCAACCCCCACAAGCCAGAGTCAGCTGACCTAGGTCTGCTGCAGGTTTTTTATCCATGTAGATTTACCCCATATATTTGGGGCAAGGAGGGTTGCATCTTCCTCCAAGCTACAAGTCTCCCAGACGGATGCTTTTCATCTCTACTTTCAACCAATAGCTGAACAAATTAGATGATAGGTCTTCCTTCTAAATGGATAATGAAAGGATAATTTAGCTCACTGACTAACATAGATTTTAAACTTTCCCTATGAACCTTAAGTGACACTGCCCTTTTAAGATTCTGAGACCAACCCCTAGATATTATAGTGATTGGCACTCTATAAATACTTGAGATAGTAGCTGTCTATTGTGTTAATTTCAGCAAGAATAGAGTTTTTCTTTAAATAAATTCCAGTATTATGAACCATCGGGTACTAAATTCCTCTTGGTAAGGTTAATTTTGCAAATGTAAGGTCTACTACTTGTCAATTTAACTTACCATTTTGTTAACTGACTCATTCTTTTTATCCTCAGATTTCTCATTAAACATCTTCCAAAGTCTTAAGGATGTTTGACTTGAATAACCTAATGTCACAGCTTCTCAGCATAAAATGACATTCTTAGATATGCAAATGCAAAACAAAGAGCCCCTAGCAGCTTAAGTAGCACTTCATATATATCAAATCCTATATGTAAAAAAACCCCTATATGTAAAAGCAGGCAAGGGAGTCTGGAGCTCTGAAGAGGCTGGGAGGTTTTGTCTCTTCTTTTTCTCCTTTTCAGACAGCCACTGATTGCAGTGGGGAGGGATGAGTGGACCGTTCCCCCAGGGAGTACTCAACCAGTGCAGTCACTTGCTTGGGAGCTGGATCTTCTTCATTCACTAAGCTTACTGGGGAATGTCTAGTGACCTCAGGGTCTCCATGGTAGGGGAAGATTTGGGGCTTGCATGAAAAAAAAGAAAAGGAGGGTGTGAAGACTGCTCTGCTAATTTGCCTGGAACTCCAAGTGAAGCTATAATCCGACAAAGTGGCTTTATCCTCATCACCAGGGCCGTCCCTAGGGGCGGGCGAACGGGGCGAAGGGCAGTGCCACAACCCCCTTCCACGGCAGCACTTCGCCTTGCTGCCTTGCTGGGCCAGCCCTCCCCGCCTCCAGGGAGGAACCGCTGGCCCACCCAGGGGCTGGGCGGGTTTGTGGGGCAGGCCAGGCTGGCCTGCTGCCCCACACAGGGTTCCCGGCTGCGACCGCCGCTGGTGCCTCGGCCGTGGGCAGCTCCTGGTGGTGGCCGAGCCCCGGTGGCAACCTTAGATCCCCGGCCCATGGCTGGGTCCCCAGTGGCGGCGGCCTCGGCAGGCTCCTGGCCAGGGCTAGTTCCCAGCAGGAGCCTCGGCTGGGACAGCTCCTACCGGCAGCCTGGCCCGGCCCAGGGCTATTTGGCTTGGCGCAGCCCTGGCCCAGCTTAGGGCCTGGGGTTGCTAGAGGGTGGGAATGGAGGGGGAATGCGGGGGTGGGAGCAGGGAGGCAAGGAACGCCGAAAGAGGGGCTGTGTGCCCTGAATGTTTTTTGGGGGGGCAGCAATGCCCCCGCCCACCTGTGTCCCCCCCGTGAGCCCCGGCCCACTACCCCTACCTATCCTCCACCCTCCCATGGGGGTAGCTTTAATTGCCGGGGGCGGAGCAAGCCCACCCTTCCCCACTCCACTGTAGGGTAGGTTGGGGGCCCCTCCAGGCCAGTTGGCCCTGGGCCCTGCTCCCCCCTAGGGACAGCCCTGCTCATCACACACCTCTTCTGGGATTGTCAAATCAAAGAATCAAGTTTCACAACCCCACAGAAGATACCGTTACCGTTTAAAGTGTGTGTGTAGAGGGGAAGGGAGCTGAATCATAGAAAGTGGAAGGGACCATGAGAGGTCATCGAGTCCAGTCCCCTGCACTCATGGCAGGACCAAGTACCCTCTTAAACCATCCCTGACAGGTGCTTGTCTAACCTGCTCTTAAAAACTACCAATGATGGAGATTTCACAACCTACCGAGGCAACTTATTCCAGTGGTTAATCACCCTGACAGTTAGGAATTTTTTCCTAATGTCCAACCTAAACCTCCTTGCTGTAGTTTAAGCCCATTGCTTCTTGTCCTAGCATCAGTGGTTAAGGAGACTAAATTTTTCTCCCTCCTCCTCATAAATAAATAGTTCAATATGTCTCTTCATTGGGTATAGGAAGTTGCGTAAGGATTCTGTTAGTATATTTTAAAACTTTTCAACTCTTAGTATATTTTGAAACCCACTAACAAGTTTTCTCCTGCTTTTAGGCTGTTCCTGATGCTTAACTTGATTTGGTGTTTTCTGCATGTGCCCTTTTTAACAATTTAGTTCAAGATAAAGCTACTTCCCTGTTAAGGATATGTTACTTATTCAGAACCAAGTAAATAGGTAAGAGCACACCACTTCACAGACAAATCTGACGAAAGTAAGAGGAACAAGTATGGAGGAGGACTGTGATGAGAGGGCAAAGCAAGCTTCATTTCCATAGTCTCTAAAGTTCAGGCTCAGTCCTGGAGACTCACAAGCAAATACGACTTCCCTCAAGAAGGAGGGTAATTGGTTTGCAGCCTTAAACCCAATCCTTGAATGTTCTGGAGACACAGAGAGCAAGGCCCTGTTGGAATAGCATCACTAAGCAGATCGGCGGAAAGGAAGTCCTCTGGAGTTACTAGGGTCCCATTTCTTCCCCCAGGCAGGGAACCATGGCCAGCCTGCTCCTCGGGGTAATGCTAGAGGCAGTGAGAAATGAGTAGCTTCTCGTCCCACTGAGGGAGGGTCCCATTTCACTATAATCCTTCCCCAAACCCTATTAAATCTCATATGGAAACTTCATTCTGTTGACAAGGGGGAACAGAGGCAAGGGAGTATTTTCTTTCATCTGAAATAAAAGCTATCTAGGTAATGTAGACATAACCTTTGTTTCTAGCACTTTTGTCGGTATAACTTATGTCAGGCAGGGGTGTGAAAACACACACCCCTGAGCAACATAAGTTACCCTGACAGTAGCACTGGTGTGGACAGCTTCTCCCACCAACGTAGCCATCCCCACTTACAGGGGTGATTTAATTGTGTCGACAGGAGAGCTTGCTCCACTTAGCCTAGAGTGGCTACATGGGAGATCTTACAGCAGTAAAGCTCCATCAGTACGGCCGTGCTGCTGTTAGCTTTCTAGTTGGACATACCTTAGTCTAGGCAATAGCTTACCCTAGGGGAAAACAGTCATGTACAGAGTTAGTAATGACAGAGTTACAGCTACTTCCTTTCCTCGCTTCCTCCCAACAACAGACTCAATTGCTCTCATTACAAGGTGCATCCCAACCCACCTCATTCTTAAAGCAATCAATTTCCAAGAGCTCACTGTAATCATATTATCAGCAAAGACCTCATTGGGGACCAACACAGCAGCAGAGAGATCAGAACTTGAATGTACTGAAGAATGCTTGACTGTAATGAGCCACCACTTTTATAAATAATTCGCTAAATGTAAACAACATTCACTGTGGTGAGCTGTTCAAATATGTAAACCAGAGTAACTAGTCAGCTGGGAACAGTGGGTAATTTGCATTCTACACTACTTTTATCTGCAGGGGAATATAAAACCCAACAACCTGCGGTACAATCTAGTCTGCTTAATGTCAATATCAATTTGCTACATCAATTTTTGACTTTATCTAGGGTTTCCAATAAGTTACGTGAACCGACCTTCCAGGTGCTGAAAATGAAATCACTGAAGCAGAGGCATTTTTTAAAATAAAATTTTTAAGTTACATAGTGAAATGATTACTCTAGCCTTGCTTGTAAAGTTACTGCACACACAAGCCATGCCCAAGACTGAAAACATGTCATCCCTCTGGCAAGCGGTTGCAGATGGCTGGCACTTTGCACATGGGATTCCCATTGCATGAGAAGAGTGGTGCAGAGTGAGAGGTTTTTCTCAGTATAACTTTTTATTTACACTGAACAGAGGTGGTCAGAAACCACACAGGCAATCTCCTCTTTCAGGAACCTCAGCCAGAACACTAATGCCCAGCTCCCAGGAAGCACCTCTGCCCCAGGATTTGACTCTAGTTAGGAAGGTTAAGGCAGAGAGCAAATTCTCCTGCTGCTTGCAATGGCTTCTGCCAAAAAGGAAGAACAACACACACTAAGGCCATGTACACACAATCACTTTATCGCGCATTAAGAGTCATTACCGCGCGATAACAACAACAGCGTACACATGTGCAATAGGGCTCTTGCACGTCAACAGCCCAGTTGTAGCGCAATACAAAAAGCACCTCGACGAGGGTGGTAGCAGTTAACGCAGAACAGCTGTTGCGCCTTTCCACTCGTGTGTACGCTTACCACGCAATGATTGGCCTCCAGAAGTGTCCCAGCATTCCAAAGTCGTCCTCTCTGGTCTTCCCCCCACCTGCTCTGTGGCCGTGACAAAACAGTCCCCGCCCTGTTTCGATTCCCGGAATTTTCGAATTTCTCCTCTGTTTCACTTCCTGTTCTCTTCCTCGTGGAGTGGAGTGCAGCTCCGATCTTACCTAGCAATGGCAGCCCACCATGGAAGACGCACACCCATTTGGAGCACGGCAGAGGTGCTGGACCTGATCAGCATCTCGGGAGAGTCTGCTGTGCAGGCGCAGCTAAGCGGCAGCAGGCGAAATTTCGATACATATGGCATAATTTCTCGGGCCATGTCTGAGAGAGGTCATGAGAGAGACACTGTGCAGTGCAGATCAAAGGTGAAGGAGCTAAGAATAACCTATCACCGAGCGAAGGAGGCAAACCGCCATTCGGGATCAGCGCCTGCTACATTCAGGTACTACAAGGAGATCGAAGCCATCCTCAGTGGGGACCCCACAACCACTGCAAAGTGTCCTGTGGACACATCGGCGCCCGCTCATCCAGTGAATGCCAGAGCCGAGCAGGATGAGGATGTGATCCATGAGGAGGAGGAGATGGAGGATGACCTGGAGGAGAGCGCAACAGCGTGTAGCCAGGAGCTCTTCTGCACCCCCGCTGAGACATCCACCTAAGACATGAATTGCAGCGCGTCCTCTGAGGCGGCAGAGGGGGGTTCAGGTAAATTTCTCTTCCGTGCAGCTATGTCTCCCGCTAAAAAATCATTGTCCGGAGTGGGGGTGCTTGCTGTCTCAGTCCCCGCTGTGCACGCTCTTTACTATGCATTCATTAGAAGTGCATCAACACAAGCAATGATTGTCAAAAAATCATCTCTATTTAGGTCGCTAAAGGTTTCCTCAATGTACCGCCAGAGCCTCCTACTCAGGTTAGATGGGATAACGTATATGTCTACGCTCCCGTATAAGGATACTCGGCCTCACCAGCTGCAAAGCACAGCACTGGGAACCATGGCAGCACACAAGGCAGCAGCATACGGTCCCGGCTTGCAACCGGTGGCATGTAGGATATGTATTCTAGCTGGCAGGGGCACTCTGAGGAGAGAGATATCGGGTTCCATCAGTGTGCCCTGTGCAGAACGTTAGCTCCCAGTAAGCTTTCTATTAGGACGTACCTTGTCCGCCTCAGTGAAGCATAGGATGTTGACTGCCTTGTACCTTCCAGTGGAATGTGCTACTGGAAGGGTACATTGGTTATCTAAGCTATGTGTTAACAATAGCTTTATTATTCTTTTTTTTATTAGATTCGACCTTCACAAGGACGGTGTCTACCCCAGCTGATCGCATGAGAAACATTCGGTGGCGTGCTCGAAGAAACAGGGAGGATATGTTTCAGGAGCTGATGAAAACAACAGAGGCATCCACAAGGGAGAATCGAGCCTGGAGAGAGGAATCCCAACAGAGGCGGCAGAAACACAGGGACGAACTGATAAGCGTTATGAAGGAGCAAACAGAACTGCTCAAGAGCATGATTGCTCTGCAAACCCAGGCCATTAATGTATGGGCTCCACTCCAGACACTTCAGCCATCTCTGCCTCCCACATCCCGTAGTCCTTCAAAGCATTTATTTGAAGGCCACCCATCCCCCTGGTATACTGCAACATCCAGTCCCTCAAAGAGCTACTTTTTAGAGACCCGCAGCTACACCCACCTGTAACCCCTCCAAAAAAACCCAACCACCCCCCTCCTTTTTATCTTTTCATAAAAACAGTAACAGAAAATTTGCAGAGTGGCTTTATTTGTACACAGTGAAAATCTCATAAGGTGCACCTGATGCATCCTTGAAGTGAACTACGGGAGGGCATCATTGAAATGCTCCCTGAGTGCCTCCTTTATGCAAGCAGCTCCTCGTTGGGCCCCCCCTAATAGTCCTAGTGGCTGGCTGTTTGTATACTTCCTCGAGGCGCTGTGCCTCCATAGCCCACCCCGGGGAAAACTTTTCTCCCCTATTTTCACAAATGTTATGAAGGACACAGCACGCCGCAATTACAGCAGGGATGTTGTCCTCGTCCAAGTCCAGCCCCCCATACAAACAGCGCCAGCGCCCTTTTAAGCGGCCGAAGGCACACTCCACAGTCATTCTGCAGCGGCTCAATCGGTAATTGAACCGCTCCTTCCTGCGATCCAGGCTCCCGGTGTACAGCTTCATGAGCCATGGCATCAGTGGGTATGCCGGGTCTCCAAGGATGACTATGGGCATCTCCACATCCCCCACAGTAATTTTTTGATCTGGGAAGAAGGTACCCCCTTGCAGCTTCTGGTACAGTCCAGTGTTTCTGAAAATGCAGGCATCGTGCACCTTTCCCGACCACCCAGCATTGATGTCCGTAAAACGCCCCTTGTGGTCCACGAGTGCTTGCAGCACCATGGAGAAGTAGCCCTTCCTGTTGATGTACTCGGTCGTGAGATGGTCTGGAGCCAAAATCGGGATATGTGTGCCATCTATGGCTCCCCCGCAGTTAGGGAATCCCATGGCAGCAAAGCCGTCCACAATCTCATGAATGTTGCCCAACATCACCGTCCTCCGTAGCAGAACGCGATTGATGGCTCGGCACACTTGTGAGAGGGCTAATCCGACGGTTGACCTCCCGACTCCAAACTGGTTTGCAACTGACCGGTAGCAGTCAGGAATCGCCATCTTCCAGACGGCAATTGCAACACGCTTCTCCACGGTTAGGGCTGACCTCATGTTGGTGTCTTTACGTCTCAGGGCAGGGGCCAACTCTGAGCACAGTTCCAGAAAGGTTGCTTTCCGCATTCGAAAGTTCTGTACCCACTGCTCGTCATCCCACAGCTGCATAACAATGCGATCCCACCACTCTGTGCTCGTCTCTCGCGACCAGAAACGGCGTTGCACCGTGTGCAGATGATCAGTGAAGGAGCTGAGCAATGCAGTGCTGTTGCTCTGCAGGGCATCGATCAGCCCCTGCTCCTCGGCGTCCTCGTCTGATTCGGAGCTCATTGAATACTGAGCAACCAGCTGAGATGTATTTAGAATGCTGAAGGCGACAGTGGAGATTAGAGCAGGATCCATCTTGTCGCAGTTGTGATTGCTCGCAAGTACTGCGTCACTGCACTGTTGAAAATAGGCGCGAGTTGCTATTGGCAACGAGGAAGACGCAAGGGGAACACAGTGCACCATGGGAAAATGAGAGTTTACCCATGGCGCTTTGTGTTCCCTTCCTTCATCCCACGATTCCAAGCGCCGATTGAGGGAAAATTGAACTGTGGGATAGGTGCCCAGAATTCCTTGCGCTACACCGCGATATTGCAAAGAATTCTGTTGCGTTGCAAGAAGCGACGTGTGTACGCGCTCTCCCGCAATAAAGGTCACGTGTTTTTTATACCACGATTGCCATTTTGCGCTTTAATCTGATTGTGTGTACATAGCCTAACACAGTGTTTATTCAAACACTGGACTGTGCTCACAACACTGAGGCCAGGGCCACACTCCAATGTTCATTTGACACAGCTACATCGCTCAGAGGTGTGAAGAATCCACAGCTGAGTGACCTAGTTAAACCAATTTAATCCCTGGTGTCGACAGTGCTAGCTTGATGGAAGAATTCTTCTGTTGACCTGGCTACTGCCTCGCAGGGAGGTACATTAACTATGCTGATATAAGAACCCCTCCCATCACTGTAACAAGTGTCTGCACTGAAGTGCTACAGTGACCTGTAGTATTTGAAAGGTAGACGAGCCCCAAGAAAGAAACCTGCAAAACTATATGAAACAGTGCCACTTGGTAACTCCTTTCAAAACACCACCACTTGGGTTTTTAATCGCTAGTGGTATAGCTTCACCAGAGCAAACCTCTAGTGTTGACGCATTGCACTGAGATGTTTCACCCCAATCAGCCAAACTTCAGGGACAGTGTTTCTTTTTGATACCTACATTATTACACACTTGAGCTGATCTTCCCATCAGTGAGCTGGGCTACCTGGGCTGTTCTCCACAAAACAATGCCATGCCAGAATTCTAAAATTATATAGTGAATTTACTGACTGATTGTAGGCCTAAAGCTACAGTCACACTAGTTTCGGCTGCAGCCTCGCTCCTGGCCAAGGCCCAGGGGTTAAAGTAAGGGGGAATGCACTGGAACGCAGTTCCGGGCCCCCCAAATTTGAGGGGCCAGAGTTCCAGGGCCCCTAAAAATAGAAAAATCCAGCGGAACGCATTTTCCGCCCTGCCCTGGCTGCTGGCAAGTCCTATGCCCAACCACTGTTAATCACAATACTTATTGTGTTACGCAGTGTTTGCTAGTTTGTGACAATAATTGCTATAGACATAAATCACATATGAAATTATAAATATTTTTGTGGAGCGATAACTGATGTATGTGGTACTGAGAAGTGTTGCAAATGCCTACCTGGGCTGGGGCCCACACATGCATGACGGGGACCCAGACAATACGGGAAGGGGGCCCGGAGATTAGGAGGGTTCCAGGGCCTGTCAAATTATACTTTAACCACTGCCAAGGCCCAACCCCAAGCACGGTCCCAGCTCCTATGCGGCACAGGCAGAGTTAGGAGGGCACAGACCAGAAGAGTTTGGGGACCACTGGACTATCTGATTTGCCAAGGATTGTGACACCATGCTCACAGTGCTGGTGGAATGGGATCTTATTGGTTTTTATTCAATTGGAAAAATGTACCCTCAAGGCCAAGTTTCATCGAATGCTTAGTCCACTTGAATATAGTGGCTGATTGGACGGCAGCAAGGGAAAAGATAAACTTTTGTTACTCTTACATTTCTGTGGCAATCAGGGTTCAGACTTTCAAAGGGACAACTGGGGATCTGAACACCACTGCAAATAGACAGTTGAATCAACTGAATATAAATATATGTCCAATAAAGTCTCTTAGGAAAGCTTGTCATGTTCTGAATCTGATGGCCAATATGAGATTGTAGTGGTTGTTGTCACCACCTGACCTCTCCTCGCCTAATTTGTTTCGCCAAGAGAGTTCCACCAAGTGAGGCTGCACTGAGTTGTAGTGCTAGAGCCAGGTTTTACTATTGAACCAAACATTCTCTTTCCCCTTTTTACTGCATGACAGATTTAACACCTTTACTCCACCAGCCTGATTACTTTTTTATTATTATTTTGGAAAGTTTTTAATGTGTGCATAAATGCTTTTTTTAACTTCTTACTTTTAAAAAATGCTTATTTATTTTTCAAAGTGAAGGTTTTAGCAGATACCTGTTGGTGGCTTTGTACCTTTTTTGTTTTCCTTTTTCGCTCTTATTTTTTAGCTACAATTTTTTTGAGAATGAGAATTGATATAAGTGATAGAGAAGGTAGAGGGCAAGATCAATTTGACTCACACACACATTTTCCTTTGTTGTTGAAGCATTACTCAGACTGGAGGAAAGGGAAGGAAGATGTGACACTGGCAGACCAGCCAACCTGTGTATAGAATCATAGAGTTGGAAAGGATCTCATGAGGTCATGTAGCCCACCCCCTGCTAAAAGCAGGACCATTCCCACTAAATGATCCCGGCCAGGGTGTTGTCGAACCGGACCTTAAATATTTCCAAAGACGAAGATTCCATTACTCCAATGCTTACCACCCTCCTAGTGAGGAAGTTTTTCCTAATATCCAGTCTAGACCTCCCCACCTGCAACTTGAAACCATTGCTCCTTGTTCTGTCCTCTGTTGCTATTGAGAACATATAGTAAAGTGGATAAGGAACTGGTTAAAAGGGAGACTACAGCGAGTCACACTGAAGGGTGAACTGTCAAGCTGGAGGGAGGTTACCAATGGAGTCCCTCAGGGATCTGTCTTGGGACCAATCTTGTTCAACATTTTTGTTACTGACCTTGGCAGAAAAAGCAGGAATTTGCTAATAAAGTTTGCAGATGACACCAAGTTGGGAGGTATTGCCAATTCAGAGAAGGATCGGGATACCATACAGAAAGATCTGCTTTCAAAAACTGAACTTGATAAATTTATAGAGTGGATGGTATGATTAGGTAGCCTATTTTGGAAATTGACTGATATTTGGCTACAGATGGTGGATATACAAGTGGCCTAAGAGGGGAGAGTACATGGGGTGGATTCTGAGGGTGCATCTACACTTACAAATTAAGTCAACTTAAGCTTGCTTAAATCGACTTAATTTAATCTGCGTCTACACTACATTTTCCTTAATTCAATTTAGGCTGCTCCTTAAGTCGAATTAAGAAAAAGTTAGTTTGAATTAATAACACCTCGTTTTAATTCGAACTAGGCCTTAAGTCGACTTTATTAAGTCGACTTAAGCCAGTGTAGGTGCAGATTAGCCCTAAATTGACTTTAAGACGACTTAAAGGGCTCCCGCACTGCCCTCCCTGCCAGGGTGGCTGGCACAGGCAGAGCCTGGCATGCCCTCCCCACAGGGCAGGACAGAGCCCTGCCCACCCCGCTCCTATGCCTTGCCAGTCTCCCTGTCCTGCTCAGCCCCGATTGTACCCAGGTACAATGGGGCAAATGCTGAGCCCCCTGGCACTTGGCAAGGGGTGTCCCCCCCCACCACTGTGGACCAGTCCCAGGTCCACCTAGCCCCTACAAGTCGACTTAGGCGTCCAGTGTGGACGCTCTAAATTGATTTGGCAGGGTCCCCTTCACATCGACTTAATTTTTGAATGTAGACATGCTAAGTCAACTTAAATTAACAAGTGTTGACATAGCCTGAGTTATTACAGAGAATTGTTTCTTGGGTAACTGGCTGTTGAGACTTGCCCGCGTGCTCAGGGTTTAACTGATCACCATATTTGGGGTCGGGAAGGAATTTTCCCCCAGGGCTGTTTGGCCTGGACTCTGCGGGTTTTTCGCCTTCCACTGTAACACAGGGCATGGCTCACCTACTGGTGAATTCTCTGTAACAAAGTCCTTAAATCATGATTTAAGGAGGTAAATAACTCAGTCATAGGTTGGTGGCCTATTGCTGGAGTGGGTGGGTGAGGTCTTGAGGCCTGCATTTTGTAGGAGGTCAGACTACATGATCCTACTGGTCCCTTCTGACCTTAAAGTCTATGAGAACAGCCTAACTCCCTCCTCTTTGGAGCACCCCTTCAAGTAGTTGAAGGTTGCTATCAAATCTCCCCTCAGTCTTCTCTTCTGCAGGCTAAATAAGCCTAGTTCCTTCAGTCTTTCCTTATACCTCATGTGCCCCAGCCCCCTAATCATTTTCGTTGCCATCTGCTGGACTCTAATTTGTTCACCTCCTTTCTGTAGTGGGGAGCCCAAAACTGGACACAGTATTCCAGATGTGGCCTCACCAGTGCCGAACAGAGGGGACTAATCACATCTCTCAATCTGCTGGCAAGGCTCCTCCTGATGCAGCCCAATATGCCATTGGCCTTTTTGGCAACAAGAGCACACTGTTGACTCATATCCAGCTTTCCATCCACCATAACCCCCAGGTCCATTTCTACAGCACTCCTTCATAGCTGATCGGTCCCCAGCCTGTAGCAGCATGTGGGATTTTTCCGTCCTAAGGGCAGGACTTTGCACTTGTCCTTGTTGAACCTCATGAGGTTTCTTTTGGCCCAATACTCCAATTTGTCTACATCTCCTTGAATCCTGTCCCTGCTCTTCAGCCTGTCTACCATTCCCCACAGCTTGGTGTCATCCGCAAACTTACTGAACATGCAATCTATGCCATCATCCAGATCATTAATGAAGATGTTGAATAGAACCAGTCCCAGGACCAACCTCTCAGGCACTCCACTCATTACTGGTTGCCAACTAGACATTAGGCCATTGATTCCTACCACTGAGCCCAATTGATCTAGCCAGTTTTCTATCCACCTTATGGGCCACTCATCCAACCCATACTTCCTTAACTTGCCTACGAGAATGCTGTGGGAAACCGTATCAAAAGTCATGCTAAAGTCGAGGTATATCATGTCAACAGCTATTTCCACATCCACAAATCCAGTCATCTCATCATAGAAGGCAATCAGGTTGGTCAGGCACAATTTGCCCTTGGTGAATCCATACTGACTGTTCCTAATCACTCTATTTTCCTCCAAGTGTTTCAGGATGGATTCTTTGAGGACCTGCTCCAGGATTTTTCCAGGGATTGAGGTGAGGCTGACTGGTCTGTAGTTCCCTGGATCCTCCTTTTTCCCTTTCTTGAAGATACGTGCTATATTTGCCTTTTTCCAATCCTCCGGGACCTTCCCCGTTCACCACGAGTTTTCAAAGATAATGGCCATAACAATTTAACAAAAGACATTATAATTGTATCGGAACAATTTACTTGTATGTGAAGTTCAAAGAGATGTACTAGACCAGCAGTCATTAACCAATTTATTTGTAGTAATAGAAATCAAGAGTAAATGTTATGTGTATTTGTCCATGCTTACCTACATCCTTTTAGAATTTTAACAGTGTAACCAAATTAACTTGTAGATGCTAATTCCCTTTCATGTCTTAATTGCCATACATTATGTATGTGTTTGCATTCAGTTAACCTTCAGATCAAAGATGTGAGATTCTGCAGGAAACTAATAATATTATCTGCATTGTCTTCAGCTTTATTATCTTCTGTTACAATGGGGGACTGACTAATTGCCTTATGTTAATCAGTGTAAATGGATTACCTGTGTATGCACAGTAAATAAAATATTAACTTCAAAGTGATGGGACAATGTACACTCAACAAAGAAGAATCCTCAGTCCCATGCTGTGCTCAAAACACTTTAACAGCATGCTTCAGCTATAAAAGTGAAACCTCAGGCCTGATCCTTTCATTTTTAGTCTGCAGAACTTTGAACAGGGAAAATATAAGCTGTGGCACTGAGATTTTCCAAATAGTTATTTCAAATATGCTGGAAAATGCATGGAAAGACTATCAGACTCTACCTCTAACCTGCATTTGGATTCAGACCAAACCACTTGTACATATCTGACTCCTTAACCATACAATAACTCTCTTCTTTTCTTTTATTAATAACATTTTAGTTAGCTTACTAAGGATTGGCTGACAGCATGATATTTGAGTAAGATCTGAAATTCATACTGACCTAAGGGTAAGTGTCTGATACGCTGGGATTAGCAGACCTTTAAGTATGGTGAATAGGGTTTTTCAGTAACTCTTCACTATATTCAACTTGGTCGTCTAGATGAGAACCAAGGCCTGGAATGTCTAAAGTAAACTGCTTTTAGCTTCAGGTTAACAGTGTGCTACTACAGAAGATTTTGTATCACTGGCTTGGTGGATCTAATTATAGACTAAACATCCGGTTTTGGGACTGTCTGCCCTATTTCTTGCAGTTTGCCCTGAGAGAGGCCCTATATGGGGCCCTCAATGCTACTAAAATATCAATAATTAAATAATAATAAATAATAATAATAGTAACAAAGTACTGTTTTTCAGACACCTGATAGAGATCAGAGTCTGAAAATAAAACCAAACCACTCTAAATCACTACACACTTGAGTAAATTGAAAATACTTTCGCATACCAACCACTGCCAGCATTTAACTTTCACACCCATTTTGACAGAAATTTACTTAAGCTAATCCTGATATTTTTTTAAAAAGAACACTTACGTTTTAACAGTGATTGCTAAATATATGCCTTCAATCTAAAGCTCTCTCAGTGTCACAGTTCTGTAGCCAATAACCAAATAGTCCCATAAAAAATAGTACTAATAAACTAGAAACAAGCTTTTTTTCCCTCAGTTTGTTGTTGCAGATCTGGTGTCCAGTATGTTTTCATCTAACACATTTCTTCTTCCTGTGATAAAGCATACACCCCATGTAATGGGTTCACTCAATAAAATTAATTTTAAGGCTGGTTTACCCAAAATTTACTTTCCTTAAGAATACCTGCTGTCTTAAAATATTTGAAGTTTACAGTGCTTTTCTCCTATTAAACCAATATTAGAGCAAAATAGATCTACCATTGGCTCCACCCAGTAGTTGTCCCAAATGATACACATTTTGGAAAGATCGCTGCAGCCACAAAAAGGCTCTGAACTATCAGTTTCAATATTAGGATTATAGTGTCCCGTACACTCAGAAAACACATTGCAGCATAAATGGGAGTTTCATGCATACATCAAGGGACAAATATACAGATAATGTTTTATTTCAAAAAAATCAATTGCAAAGATGGTACAAGCCAATAAATGTTTTTTGCCACATGAGCTTTTAGGCTGCTGTGCTGAAGAAAATGGCCATAGCATTTTTTTTAAAGCGCTAATGTGATGTATTAAACTTTATTATATACATTAAAGGAGAGAGTAACCATTGTAGGGAAGTTAGCTACACTTCCTTCCAATAAATGTTTAAAAATGTAAACATGTTCCTCTGTTTTTTCATTCCTTACTGGTAGATAAAATTGCAGGATTAGAAACAGAACACTTCCATTGTAACTAGAGCAGGGCAGCACTGTGTAAGTGTGGCATGTTGTATCTTTAAACTATTATGTTTTTGTTTTGTGTACTACAGCTTTGCATTTTTTTAAATCTCTACCAGTCTATGGAGGCAGCAACCATTGTTATTCTTAGAGCTGCTCTACTTTGTTATAGAAAAGATATGCACTAATTTCTCTTAAAAACTTTCTTTCTGCTGCTTTATTTTAATCTGAAATGAGTTTCTTGTATGGAAAGGATGTGTTTTGTTCTTAATGGGAAGAAATACAAACAGGCCTCTTTTTCAAACGTAGATGAGGGAAAGTAATGATGAGCGCTTTTTTGCCTCCCAGAGCAGCGGTCTCCAACCTTTCACCAGCAGAGGGTACAACACTCATAGGTTTCAATGGCAACTGCCCTTCAGAAGTAGATCACATTCTACTGTTTGGAGCCCACTTCCCTAAAGTAATATTAGTGGTTGGCTATTGAATTAGGACTTTTTTTTTTTTTTTAAAGTTCCAATTTCTATAAGCAGAGGATTTATTTCAAAAGCTTTTAGGTGATCCTCAGGGATCTCTAGAAACTACTAAGTTGATAATCAAAAAGATTAGCATCTCAGGAAAGCATTGAATGTTGAGTTTCCAGTGTAGAAATTTCAGCCTTGCCCCATGTAAAGTTCATCTCAGCATTGATAAGAGATAATAAGCAGTTGACCAATAGACAATTACGGATAAATGAACCTTTATTTTCAGCTCACTTTCATAGCGGATTCTTGCATTGTATCCACACTGCTAGTTAATTATGAACAACTGCCTCAGCACCTCCCATTCATGAAACACTTAGAGCACAAGCAGTTTACCAATGAGTTCACTAGAGATCCTGAGTCAAGAGATTTGTCTGTGTTTTTTGAATAATGATGCCAGACTGACTTGGTTTAGAATATCGGGAGGAATCACCCTGGCCAACAATATTTGCAAGGAAATTAACACAAAGGGAAGACCTGAAGCTATAGCAACAGCAAAGGTTGAATTTGAAATTTATGGATCTCTACACTTCTTGTAGCAAAGTACAGAGACATCTGGAGAAGATGAGGACATTAACACTCCACAATGACAAGATCAGTAATTTCTCATATTGGAATACACATCCCACTTTTTAAAGACAACACAGTGATTTCTGCAACAGCAAAAATAGCTATAAGAATGAAGGCCATTGTGCTGTGCACAACTAAACTATTTCTAGAATAGAGATGATGGCCTTTTTTCCAAGTCTTCAGAAGAATGGACTAAATTTTGCATTGTTGAACCAGAAATTAGAAGCCAATATTAAGTTCAGTTCTCCAGATGGATCATCTTATCTTTTGTTGTAAATTTCCTTCTCCTTCACCCAGAATTATATGATTATCTCTATCTTATTATATTCTTCTTACTGAAGGAATATTTTTGCTACGAAAAATAGTCACTCAGACATAATGAAGAAGACTGGTTACTGAAAGATTTTATTGGTTAGATTTCATTTATTGTTAAGAAGAATTCTGAGGAATTAGAATTGTTCATGTTAATGACTATTTAAGATACATGCTGGAGAAAGAGCAGCTATCATAGAAAAAATAGTTCCTGATATTAAATAATCAATTTTTTATACCTGATTGTAGGACATGCTCTCATTTGCCATTAAAGTGTAAAATAACAGGATGCTGCCATCTAGTTAGCAATGCAAACAATCTGCACTAAGCAAGCTACATGGTTTTAATCAAAATCATTTCACTTATTCACACATGTCCAAAACACATCCATGCTTAGATAAAAAAAATTCAGTTGTACAAAGCTAGAAAAAATGGTCATATGAGAAAAGGCTTAGCCGGTCCAATGAGATTTTAATATGTATCTTTGTTTTTAATCTGAGTTGACAAATAATAGCATTTCATAAGGTACAGTAATTTACAGTGATTGCTTGCAATGCCAGAATACTAGCATTAACATTTACAGAGAACAGTGTTAGACAATTGTTATTGTTGCCTCTTGGCTCAAGTAGTTATTAATTAGCCAAGAATAGCCTTGCTATGTTGCTTCCATTAAAAGGAGAAATTGATTATATGAGGCAGGTGTTTCTTTGGTGCAATCCTTTTTATTTAGAAAGAATGTACTCAAAGTTCTGTTTCCATTAACACAGGAGGAACAAAAAACAGAAGACAGCATCCTTGCTCAGGGGTCCAACCTGCCTTTCCAGCCAGAACTGTGCCAGAAGAAGGCCTCTCTCCTGGTATTCTTCTAGGGTGCTCTTCAGACTGCTTTCCTGGCTTTTTTATTCCTTTTATACACACTCAGACTATGTCTACACTTGGCCAAATAAGTTGACTTTGCTAAGTCAACTTAACAAAGTCGACTTTAAGTTGACTTTGTTAAGTTGATTTAGCATGTCTACACTCAAAAATTAAGTCGACTTAAAGGGGACCTGCCAAATCGACTTAGAGCATCCACACTGGATGCCTAAGTAGACTTCTAGGGGCTAGGTGGACCTGCGACTGGTCCACGGTGGCAGGGGTCACCCCTTGCCAAGTGCCAGGGGGCTCAGCATTTGCCCCATTGTACCTGGGTAAAAAGGCCGCAGGGGAAGGACATGGCCAGGGAAAGGCCACGAGGGGGAAGGGGGCGGCTGGGGAAAGGCTGCATGGGGGAAGTGGCAGGGAGGACACAGGGGGATGGGGGCAGCAGGGAGGCTGCATGGCAAGTGTGGGAGCTGGGGGCCCCAGCAAGGAGGCCGATGGGGGAGCTGGAGAGCCCTTGTGGGACCTGGTGGGAGAGGGGCACTGGGAGATTGGCAGGGGAACTGGTGGGGGCCCTAGTACGGCGGGTGGGGGGGGACAAAAGTCAAGGATGGGGCCCCGCACAGGAATCCCTAAGACTGCCTCTGCTCTTCTATGTATGCCAAGTCAACATTAATAAAATACTTATCTCTGTAACAACCAGAAGGGCCTCTCTGTGCTTGTTATGAACATGAGGTGAGAGCTGGCCAAGTCCCACTTGCAGATAAGGGAAAGAACAAAAAGAAAGGAAGAAAGATTAAATGGAACTTCTCTTCAAAAGGGGAAGTTTTGTTTTATTTTCTTCCAAGCAGCCCCCACAACAGGGAGTGCTTTAAATTAGGGGATAAGAACAGATGTTCCTGTTACACCTCTATACCTGTCATTCTCAACCAGGGGTATACATACGCTTTGGGTTTACACAGAGGTCTTCCAGAGAGTACATCAACTCACCCAGATATTTGCCCAGTTTTACAACAGGCTACAGAAAAAGCACTAGTGAAGGCAGTATGAACTAAAATATAATACAGACAATGGTTTGTTTCTACTGCTATATATACTATACACTGAAATGTAAGTAGACTATTTATATGCCAATTTATTTTATAATTATATTGTAAAAATGAGAAAAGAAGCAATTTTCCAGTAATATGTGCTGTGACATTTTAATGTCTGATTTTGTAAGCAAGTAGTTTTTAAGTGAGGTGAAACTTGGGGTACACAAGACAAATCAGACTCCTTAAAGGGATATAGTGGTCTGAAAAGGTTGAGAGCTATTGCTCTATAGAATCAAAGATGACCATTCTTAAGAAGAGTCTTGTTATATTTAATCAGTTGTTTACATCTTTTCAGCTTATTGCTAGCAACAGCAGGGGTAAAGAATGAATTTACTGTCAAAACAAAAATCTGGCCTAGCAATACATATCTTTATATATGTTTTTTCTGTCTCTCTCTCTGGCCCCCTCAGGGGCACTTTGCAGTCAGCACACACATTTCCACCAGTCTAGCCTTATTAAGAGCCAAAAAGGATATCACTCTTCTAATTGGCAATTTTAATTATGGTCATTCTACTCCATCCAATAACACTTATGAAACAGCTGTTTTCTATCATCCTTTCTCCAGTAAAGTTTTCTGTATTATAGGTTTTCTCTGATGCATGACAAGCAATGTTAGATATTTGTTAAAATGCCCTTGTAGGCTTATTTAAAAGACCAAAACCAGCTGCCAATTGCAACAGAGTATTATTGAATGTCAGGGATCTGCTCCAAGAAATGGTGACATGCACCTCTCTCCAATAAGCTATGCTTATTTTTAACAATATTTTCATATTAGGTAAACTAAAATTAAAAGGATACTTTACTAGCACATGAAAGTGGCCATAAATTCTATAATCAAATTCAAATCACTATAATATTCTAAATCCCTGTCTGTTTCAAGGACATCACCCCAGAACTGAGAGATCAAAGGAGAGTCAAACAACTCAAACTTGAATGGCTGAGATTGGTTTTACAAAAGCAAATACTTTATTACAACAGATAAGTACAGTGGCACAAATACTGCTCTCCTTCCATTACATTCACCAATCCTACTAGCATCAGTGGGCTAGGACAAGAGTAACTAAGCTGAATTTAATCCATTGTTTCTACCTTTATATTCTTCCACTATCAATTAACTAGAACACTTTAAAATTTAATCTGTAATTCAAGGACTTCATCCGCTACAGAAAAAATGATGGATATTCCTATTAGTTCACTGGGAAAAAAAAAAATCATACATCGGGATCTTGGAACTCATTCACAAAATGGTTAACTTTCATTTATCACTTTTAGAAAGAAAGTTCTTAATAGCTCTTCAATAGCCTAACCAGCTAGAGAAATTCATTCTACAACTTAGTCTCAGTACCCTCCACATCTCCATTATCTATGTATACTACATTACATAGATGCACATGAGCCTTAAACTAGTGCTATATAATTTACACTACATTCTGCAGGCATAAACGGCTTTTGTGCACTGACCTTCAGCTCTCTCTCTACCTTACAAGGTGGCCTGATTCTCCTTTTTCTTACACCAGTTTTAAAGCAATTTAATTCCACTGATCTAAGTGAAAGGAGAACAGGTGATTGGACTCCATTTCACCAATGTGTGTGTGTTCCAGAATTCACCTTTGAGTTGCTGAGGTCAATGATATGCGAAGCGCACACATAATAATCCCATCTATTTTTTCTACTTAGAATAGCACGACTCTGTAGCACTTCAAAACATCAGAAGGAGAGAAGAGCAGGGATGATTTATATTCTAGTCATCTTGCTAAACACTACTTCATGAGAGTTGAGAACAGAGTCCAGGTCTGATTTTTCCTGCAAGCAAAGAGGTTAAGACTGTGGGGGCATCTAGTGGTCAGTTTTACCATAAGGCTCAGGCCTGCAAGGTACTCAACACTCTGGGTCCACATCTACTTTGGTGCTTTAGCCCATGCTTAACTTTATGGAGATCAGCAGTCCTATTGATGTCAATGGGACTCTGCCTGTCAAGTGCTCTGCTGGATTGGGTCCTTGCAGGACTGAATCCATAATGGCTAGCTGCAACTTAAACCACCTGTCCTTGAGAGATGACGGCACTCAAGCTCAAATGGCAAGACTGCAGAAGAAGATCAGCTTCCTGCTATCTCCTAACAAAGGTTTATTTTTAAGAGATCTATGTAGAGATTTAGTTTGGGGACCACTGCTC
This sequence comes from Pelusios castaneus, assembly GCA_007922175.1. Lineage (NCBI taxonomy): Eukaryota > Metazoa > Chordata > Testudines > Pelomedusidae > Pelusios > Pelusios castaneus. Next base: position 6,955,983 of record ML685798.1, read on the forward strand.
TAAACCAACAGTTGAGCGCTCTCCCATGGGCTTAGTTACTCCACCTCCCATGAGAGGCAGTAGCTATGCCAATGGGAAAAGGTCTCCCACCAACACAGCGCTGTCTATACTGGAACTTGGGTCAATACAACTTACATCACTCAAGGGTTTGGATTATTCACACCCCTGAGGGACGTATTTTGTGCTGAAGTAGGTTGAAGGGTAGACAAGGTCTGAGTTAGTTTCCCAAACCAGAAGAAGAGCTCTGTGTAAGCTCAAAAGCCTGTCTCCCTCAGCAGTAGAAGTTATATGCACAGCCAAGAGTTTGCATCCCATAACTATATGTCAAATACTATGGCTCAATATTTGTACTATGTTAGCATCGACAGGTTCAATAGAGGTCGCATGGTGGTAGCCGCTACAGAAACACATAGTAAGAGATCATCCCAGACCTAAATAACTTACACTCTCAAAAGACAAGATAGATAAAAGACCTGTCTTAAGCCATTCTTCTCTGCACTGGGGCAACACAGAAGTCTGAGACAAGAGGAGCTGCTACAGTTAGTTGTGCTGCCAGCACATGGCTGGAAGTTGAGACAATAGTAGTTAGGACAGCAGTAGAAAAGAAAAAACTGTACAACAAGAGAGTTTGATAAAGAGAGAAGGAACAAAGATGCTAATAGGAAGTAAAGAACTACGGGGAGGGAAAGTATGACAAAAGAGAACCAATGTTAGTAATTATTTAAAGGGCCAGACTTTGGAAATTGGAATCAGGAGACAGTTGTGAAATATTAATAACCATTTGTGCTTATCTAGTGCTTTCCAGCAGAGAATCTTAAAGTACTTTAAACATTAATCCTCGCATCACCTCATGTGGCTGTTAGATGGGTAGGCAGCAGTCAGGGAAAGGAAAGAGAAAAGTATGCAAGGTCCCTCCGTACTGCAGAGGGATTTGTTATGGGTTTTTTCTTGTTTAACGTAGAAAATTGTACTGATTTGACTGTTAGTTTTAGTTAAATTGGTGCAATCCCCTCGTGTGACACTATTTTGGTTTCAGAGTACCCTGCGTCAGTTTACCTTAACTGATTTAACTAAATGAGCTTCTAAAGTGATTTAATTACAGCAATAGAGTTTTCTCCAGTAGATAAGGCTTCAGTCATGAGAATGGCTTCGTCCCCCGTGTAATGTACTCTTTGTGGGGGTGAGAGTGAGACTGGATCAGCCACTAGAGAGAATGACATAGATAAGAGAAGAGAATGGGATCTATTTATACTGCCAGGTAAGGGACACCTTCTATGTCCAACCCAAAAGATAAGAAGAGCCATTTTTAAAAATTCTTTCAATAACCAAGTATTTTGAAAGCCGCTATCAGTGTAGCCTCCTGGTGGGGGGAGCTGAGATCTGGGCCAAGGCACCTACGTCCCCTGATGGGTGTGGGGGAGCCTGGTGTGGGTCGCCCGCAGGGTCCCTTGCTGGCAGAGGGGTGCGCGGAGCCAGAAGCGAGCCGTACACAGAATACCCCATGGCAGGGGGGAGGGGCCTAGAGCCCAGAGCAGCATCCAAAGAGCCTCATGGCTCTCCAGAGCCACAGGCAGAAGACCCCTGGTATATGGGGACTCAGCTCCATAGAGTTCTGAGACTGTGTGACACTGAGATCATGCAGGGGAAGGGAAAAAAAACCAAAAAACCACAGTTTGAGTGATTCCTTCTTAAATTTGATTGCTGCTGCTCTTTGGGTGCATCTACGCTTACAAATTAAGTCAACCTAAGGAGGCCTAAGTCGACTCAAACTACTCCACATCCACACTGAGCTTTCCTGAAGTTACTTAAGCAGTTCCTAAAGCCGACCTGCTGGCCATTTGGGGGGACGAGGCAGTCAGCTCTCAATTGCGAGGCAGCCTCCATCTCCCAGGCCCTGGGTGCCAAGGGCCACACCCGAGACACCCAGCAGGTCCAGATCAAGATCATGGACCTCTGCCAGGGCTACTGAAAGGCCCGGGAAGAGATGCTCCGGACAGGGGCAGCCCCCACCAGCTGCCGATATTACCAGCAGCTGGATGCCTGTCTGGGCCATGACAGCAGCAGCCTGCCAGCCCACACCATCAACTCTGCCGAACCCCCTTCCTTCGATGACACCCAGGAGGAGGGCTCGGGGGATGAGACTGTGGTGCTGGAGCAGGGGCAGGCCAGTGCCCAGCAGGAGCAGGAAGATGTCCACCGGAAGGTCGAGCAGGGGCTGCGGGGGGGCGAGCAGAGGCTGCTTGAGCGCATGCTTGACCTCATAGAGCAGCAGACCCAGTCCCTGGAGTGCCTGAAGGAGCTCCTGTTCTCTCCGGGCCCCGCTCTGCGCCCCATTTCCCCTTTTGAATAAACACCCTGAACACTTTTATACAGTGTGTCGTGCTTTTTATTGGTGTGGGGACAGGGGCGAGACGGGTGCTTGTGGAGAGGGGCAGGCATGGGCAGGTGGTGGAGGTGATGGGGCCTGGTAGCAGGCCCACCCCTCAGTGCTCCTCGCTGTCGAAGTGGGCCCTCAGCGTATCCCGGATGTGCTGTGCTTGCCACTGGCCCTGCTGGGTCTGGGGCAGGGTGTCGTCGGGTGCTCGTACTGCACAGTGAGCCACTCGGCCTCGGCCTCCCAGACATGAGGGACCCTTCCCCCCGCAGCTCGCAGAGGTTGTGCAGGCAACAGCATGCGCTGACGACCACTGGGAGGTTGCTCTCGCCAAGCTGCAGGCAAGTCAGGAGGGAGCTCCAGCGGGCCTTGAGACAGCCGAAGGCACCCTTGACGATGCTGCGGCACCGGTTGAGCCTACGATTGAAGAGGTCCCTGTTGGCATCCATGCAGCCCATGTATGGCTTCATCAGCCAGGGGAGCAAGGAGTAGGCGGCTTTCCCGAGGATCAGGACTGGCACCTGCACGTCTGGTGATGGTGTGGTCGGGGAAGAAGGTGCCCGCCTGCATGCGCCTGTACAGGGCGGAGTTGCGCAGGATCCACGCGTCATGCGCCTCCCCCAGCCAGCCCACATAGATGTTCTGAAAGATTCTGTGGTGGTCCACGAGGGCCTGCAGGACCACGGAGTAGTACCCCTGGTGGTTCACATAGTCCCTGGCGCAGTGTTCCAATGCTTGGATGGGGATGTGGGTGGCATCCACAATGCCCCCACAGTTGGGGAAGCCAAATCCAGCGAAGCCAGTGAGGAGTTCATGCAGGTTGCCCGGGGTGATGACGCGGGCTAGCAGGACCCAGTTGATTGCCCTGCAGACCTGCATGAGGGCGGTCCCCACGGTGGCCTTCCCGATGATGAATTGCTGGGCCACGGAGCGGTCAGAGTCCGGGGTTGCCAGCTTCTACATGGCGACAGCCACTCGCTTGTCTACGGGCAGGGCAGGTCAGAGTCGGGTGCCCATGAGCTGCAGAACCAGGGTGAGCTTGCGGACAAGCTCAAGGAAGGTCCGCTTGCTCAGCCTAAAGCTCTGCAGCCACAGGTCATCATCCCAGGTGGTGAGGACGATCCCTCCCACCAGTCACTGCTGGCCTCCCATGCCCAGAGGCGATGAGGCACAGAGCACAGTGCCGTGCCCGCGCCAGCTTGCTGAGGCAGCTAGACGGGGGGCAGGCTGTCGTCTCACCAGACAGGCCTGCTCCACAGACGAAGAAGCCTTACCACTAGCTGGCAGGTATCGCTCAGCTGGCTGACAAAGCGTAGGAGAAGAGGCAGATCCATGAATTGCTCAGGCTCCGAGTTGCCAGGCACAATGGGAAGGGGCTGAGCTCACTTCCTGTTTTGAAGGTGTGGCTGGGGGAGGGGAGACCTCTGCTGCCACACTGCCAAACTTCCCACAATGCACCCCTTCAACCACCCCAAGATGACTTAAGAGTCTAATGTAGACTTTCTACATCCACTTGATAAGGTCAACTTAAAGTCGACTTAATAAAGGCAATTTAACTTTCTAAGTGTAGACATAGCCTTTGCTATTATGTGGCATCATTTTCAGTAAAAGATGGGTACCAGGAATCTTAATGAGGTGTGTTCTTCACCACTGATGTTCTGATTCCCTGTGAACTCCAATTTACACACACACACACACACACACTGACATTTGTACAACCATAGACCTTGATCCTTTTAACTGTGATCATGTGTTAATATTGATGTAAAGTAAAAGATGAGCATTATATTAGTAAGAGAGGGGTGCATGGTCTCTCTTTCTCATATTACATCTGTCCAGTTTTGGCTTGCCAAATCAGGGGACAGGAAATTACATTTTCTGAAGGCCAACAGTTTTCACAGTGGCACCGTAGATTGTTTTGCCTTCCAGCAAAATTCCATCATTTTAATTGGGATAAGTGTGTCTTTCTTGGGTTTAATATGGTATGTTTTCAAAACCTGGAGAAGCTAGCTAGCTTCCTCAATAGATAATCCCATAAATAATTAATTTTCCCAGAATTTTATTTATTTATTATTATTAATAAGGAGTGGCAGGTCAAGGAATGAAATTATTTGAGTTAAATAAAATTATACTTTTCCTGTGGTCTATGTAATTTATAGAAAGACAACAGAGTCTTGTGGCACTTTTAAAGACTAACAGACTTTGGTATGTAATTTATGATATCTTCAATTGTCAGACTGGTTGAATTTGTGGTATTTCTCTAATGTAAAATTAGCTGACAATGCACATATGCTCCACCGCCTCCAATTATGCTCCTGGATACAATTCTGCAACATCTCAGCTAGTCTGTCAAAGTGTGAATATTAGTCAAAACAAAACAAAAAGCAAGCAAGCAAACAGTGGCTCAGCTGCTGAGAGCTGCCAGAGTCAGACCCAAGGCATGACGGAGAGGGAAAATCATCTACCAATCAAAATCTGATAGCTGGGAGAGGCATTGTGGAAGCAGAGCAAAGGGACATTTCTGGGAGCTGGAGGCAGTGCTTATTTTATAATAAAAGAGGAGCCAGGGCTCAAGCAATGATTTAATTTTAAATTTAAAACTTGCGATGATTTTGAATGTTCAGCAGTATTCATTACCAATGATAATAAGACCGTGGCGCATTCAGTAATAAGTTTATTTGAAAGAGTAGCCTACTGTAGGAACCAGTGTTAGCTGTTTACAACCCCATATCCTACATCATATACAAAATAGCAGCTTATGCAGAAAAATGAATTTAAAGCAACTGCCGAATGAATGAATGAATAATAAATAAATAAATAAATAAATAGTGTGAATATATTCAACAATATCCATTTTTGCTCTTGCTTTCTCCCCAGTGTTATTACAGAATATTATTCTCCCAGCTCCCTGGTTTTCTGCCATCCCCTAAAAACCCCTACCGCCACCCCAAGACACACACGTTCTCCACAGCCATCCTTTGTTCAGCTGAAATCACAATAATTGCAATGTTATAGTGCACTAATACTTAAAAACCACCCATGGTACATTACAGTTGTTTAAATAAATCAGTAATCAATAACAGTTGTGAAGTCCCCCTCCTGCAATCAGGACTGGTGTGCCACTGTGCCATCCCATTTCTCCACTCCAGGATCCTGACTTACCCCACCTTACTGTGCCACTCCTGGGGCAGCTCACACCCAGCCAGTGGAAGAGTGCTCTCACTATCCACTTATGGGATGGTTTCCAGGCAACACCCCCAGCCCCAGCTGCAACCCCGGGAATTACCATCTTGCAGGGTTCAGTGTACACCCACTCTGGGCATGGAAGCTCATTTACACTTGTCCATCAATTTAACAAAGAAATTGCTATGCACCAGCTTTGCTCTCATTGAGGCCTCACACACTCTCACTCAACATTGCACTGCTTTAGATAAAACAAAACATACATTTACTGACTACAGTAAGATTTTAAGTTAATATAAGTCAAACTAATATGAAATCAATTAATCATTCAGTCAAGGAGAATACCATAATCAAATAAAAGAAAAGTTGCATTCTAAACTAAGATCACTGTTACAGTCTATGTTCAGCTTACCCACATGCTAAACCAGAGGTTCTCAACCCATGGCCCATGGGCCAAAAGTGGCCTGCAGGGCTTTTTGAAATGGCCCACACTCCCCGGTCCTGATTCGTGGCTGGAAGCCGGGGTTCGGCTGTCCACCTCCCTCCCCTCTCTGGCGCTGGGTTCTGTCTGGCCGGGCAGCTGCAGCGGGGCCTCTGGCAAAGAGGGATGGAGGTGCCAGCCAGCTGGGAGGAGCCGAAAGCAGAGCCTGATGGAGAGAGCCAGGCTGGGGCCATGGGCAAGCGGGCCACTGCCCAGGTGAGGGCCTGGGTGGGGTGCCCTGTCCTGGTCCCTGAACGGGGCAGGACACCCTGTGGGGGGAGGGACCCGAACCAGACCTGGCCCAAGGGGAGCACTGCAGAGGACGTTCTGGGTGTTCATGGCCATCCAACCCCTTAAAAAAAATCAATTTTTTTAAAATTAAAAAAAAAATCTTTTTGGCTTGAGGGCCAAAAATATCATTTTTATAAACCTGAGGAGCCGCCAGTCTATTTAATTAAAAATTAACTTAAATTTAGTTATCTAAATATCAATTAATTAAAATTGAAAAAACAATTTAAATTTAATTAATTAAATTTTATTCAAAAAGACTGGTGGCCCTTCAGGGTTGTTAAAATTATATTTGTGGCCCTCGAGCCAAAAAGTTTGGGAACCACTGTGCAAGACTGTGATGATCTACAGCCATTCTACCCCTCCCCCCCCCCAATGGATAGGTATCACTGTTTGATGTTGCTTAGAAGATGGAATGCAGGGAAGAGCCCCAGACAAAGGAGTCTCTTTCGATTCACAGCACATTTCGATTCCCCCTCCCGGGGTCAGGTGATCACCCATGTCTCACAATGGTGTGATCTTTCTCTCTTGAACCAGGGTGCAGTGGCGTACCAATGGGGGACAGAGGAGAGCCAGGCCCTGGAGCACTGCCGCCAGAGGTCGCACTGCATGCCAGCTGGCCCCACCCCTGGACCACATCAGACCTACTGGGGCAGACCAGCAGCCCAGGGATTGGGCAGAACAGGAGCAGCTGGGCCCCCTCCCAAGTGCTGTCCCACACCTGTGCATCCTGCTAGCTCCCCCAGCGCCGAGTGCCAGGGTGCCATCACAGTGGCTCCAGGCTGCTCCCAACTGAGCTGACTGCAATTCCTCCCTCTCCTGCCCCAGAAAGCTGCCACTGGCTGTCTTCATTTTCAGGGCAGGGGATGCAGCCTGCTCCGAGCTCGACTCCTAGGAGCCAGAGCCACAAGGGGGCTGGGCCAGAGGAAGGAATAGGGATGTGAGAGGCTAGAGAAGGTGAAGGGAAAAGATGGGTGCAGGACAAGATGGGAGAGAGGCAAGGGGTGGCTACATGGGGGATGAGGTGATGCAGGGGAATCAGGGAACAGGAGGTTAGTGGCTAGGGGAAGGAGGCTGGAGCAGAGGTGGGTGTGAGTGGGGGGACATTGTAGGGGAAGGGGGCTGTGAGGATGGGAGTCTGGAGGGAGAATGTAAGAGCAAGAGCCTCATTGCCCAGGCTTCACAGCTTGCAGGCAGCCAGGCTGTCCTCCAACCATGACCTGAGCATACAGAGGGAGCCACAGAGAGCCTGTAACTGCTGCCCCACTGCCCCCACAGCAGGGGGAAGAGCAGGACATGGGCCCACAGACTCATCAACCCTGCCGGGAGCTGCCACTATCAGAGGGGAAGGAGAGAGTTGGACATGGACCCACAGACCTCTCCCACGGTGTGCTGCTGCCACTGGGAGGGGGGGGACAGTGGAAGAATGGCCCCCTGGGTACCAGAAACCCCACTCTCCTGTTCCCACAAAATATTATAACCCTGGGTTCACAAGGGCATTAATCTGGCCCTCATGGTATAGTATTGCCACCTCTAATGTGCTGCTGGTGGTAGTGGCACTGCCTTCGGAGCTGGGAGGCTGGAGAGGAGTGGCTGCTGGCCAAGCACCACGATCTGAAGGCAGCATCACCCCCAGCAGCAGTGCAGAAATAAAGATGGCATGGTATAGTAATGGGACTCATGGAATCCAGTCCTGCTGCAAGGCTTTTCCCCTACCTGGAGACTGCCAGAAGGAGACTGCAGTTCCAAGGGGTATGACTGAAAAGATCATGGAAGGGTGCAGAGAGAAGGTTAAGCAATCAAGGAAGCTCAGAATTGACAATGCCCAGAAGATTGTGCCAGTGTGTTCCATCTGCACAGGCAATCAATTGATCCTTTACCTTAACAAAATGTGGGGTCAATTGCACAGATTGTTGCCTTCCTGCCCTGGTAATCATCTGAAGTACTTTTGTGTGTGTATACAGATGTTTTCAGTAAATGAAGGTGTAGCAACTGGTGTAACTATTTCTAAAATAGACAGACTTCCTTTTCTCCCTATTAAATATGAATGCTGGTTACTAGGGATGGGGCCTGAGCTGAAATCCCACCTCCAAAGACCCAACAGAAGAGGATCAGCTGCCCTTTACAATAAATCATATGGACACATGGATCCAAATCTTACTGCAGAGACCCATATCTGTGCATTAGCATCCCTAATGTTGTATGACGAGTCCCCCAATTTGTGCATTGTGCACACACTATGAATTTTTGAGGTGCCACCATATTAGGCATGCACACTGCTTACACCTGGGTGTAGGAGAATGAAACCCCAGCGACAGTGTACAGTCCGAACATAGAACCACTGCAGCTCTGACAGACAGTTGAAAGGTCTGGCTTTAAAACAAAAACCAAAAAAACAAAACACACGTTCACAATACTTGTATAGTATATACAATACTTGTATAGCTTGTCCTGCCAATACAGTCTGCTTGAATGACTGGTTGACTCTGCTGTCAATGGTGGTACAAGGACGTAGAAATAGCAGTTTTTCAGAGTATCTGGCCAATACATTTGATGGTTGAGACTGGATAAGCAGAAAAGGGAGCAGCTGGAGGAGGAGGCAGCCTGTGCCTGTGTGTGGTGGGAGGGGAGAGAAGTGTGTAGGAGAGGAGTGGGAAGAAGGGTGTGTGTG
>ML685798.1:6964989-7075877 GCA_007922175.1 Pelusios castaneus
AAGGGGTCAGTGGGAAGAGCAGCGTGGAGGGGAAGGCATGGCACTGGAGGGAAGGAGTGTTAGGGGAGGGAGTCTGGGGTGTTTGCTGGGAGGGGAGGGAGGTCGGGGAAGTGTGTGCGATGGAAAGGCAGGAGAAAGAGTGCCAAGGGGGCAGTGTGGCCGTGGAGCTAAGAGGAGTGAGGTTTCACTGGTGGGGGGTCAGGGCAATGGGGGAAGAAGTGGGAGGGGGTCGAGATATGGGAGGTCAGGGGAGCAGTGGGGAGGACCGGTGTGTACGGTGGAGGGGAGAGGAGGGCAGTGCCGGGCAGGAGCGAGAAGGACCAGTGTGTGGCAGCGCAGCGTGGGGACGCAGTGGGGAGGAAGAACCGTGTGTCCGTGGGGCGGACAAGGGGTCGGGGGCGGTGCAGTGGGGGAGCAGTGGGGCGGGGCAGGGTGACTGCCAGTGTGTGTTTAGAGCCCCGCCCCTTGGCTACGGCCCCACAGCAGCGCCGGGCGCGAGAGGGGACGTGCAGAGCTGCTCGGGAGACCATGGAGGCGGCGCGGCGGCTGCTGGCCCTGTGCTCGGCGGCGCTGCTGCTGCTGGCGGGGCCCGGGGCGGCCCAGGAGGAGGGGGAGCCGCGCGCGGCCCGAGCCCGCGAGGACGAGAAGTGCCACTACTACGCGGGGGGCCAGGTCTACCCCGGGGAGGCGGCCCGCGTGCCCGTCTCCGACCACTCCCTGCACCTCAGCCAGGCCAAGAGTAGGTGGCGGGCGCTGGCCGGGCCGGGGGAGGGCGAGGGCCGGGGAGGATGTTGCTGAACAGTTTCCTGCCTCCCCACCGCAGCCTCCCGCTGCAGGGCTGCAATCAGGGGTGCTCAGTGCCATTGTGCTGCCCCTTTGCCTCCCGGCCCCCAGTGGTGGAGAGTGACTGGGGCCACCGGCTAACCTGCCCTCCCACCCGCACTCAGTAAAGGGGTCCGGAGGGTGGCCCCCCCCCGCGCCCGGAGCAGCGATCGCAGCAGGGGGTCGGGTGCTGCCTCCCCTCTGCCTCAGTTTCCCCCCGCTTTGTGCAGTGCAGGCGGGCGCGGGCTGTGAAAGGCTTTGTCTGCACCCAGCACACAGGCCCTGGCGCAGCCTCTCGGCAAGGCGGCCGCAGGAGGAGCCCTTTTGGCAAGGAGGATCAGAGTGGCCCAGGCAGCCTCACCCAGAGCTCTTCACTCTGTTGTACCTCGTTTGGTTTAGTGGGGTCGGGCAGTAATCTACACCGTGGTCACTTTTTGCTTTTCCTCTGAGCCAGATGTACAGAGTACAGGTGGTTTACAGCTCACTGGGCTCAGGCACTGGTGCTGGAGGAAAAGGCCACGTCAGACAAAGCCTATTGGTTTAAAACGTGCAGAGAGAGCACTCCGCCGCCCAGCACCTCCCTCACTGCCGAGTTTAAATAAGCTGGGGCAGGGGGGAAGGAGGGGATTTAGCACAGGGCCTGAGTTCTGCAAAGACCTTACCTCCTACTTTTAAATAGACGAGAGGCCTAAGTTAACTTTTATACCAGAATAGGGTTTGACAAAAGCAAAGGAGCCCCCTTTGGGGAAGAATGGCACTAGCCCCTACAGTCCTTGCCGTAAGGAATCTGCCACTTACTAATTAACGCCCTGCTGTAGTACTAAAAGACTGTAGCTCATTTAGATGATGTCCTCCCCCCCCCCCCTTTTTTTTTTTTTAAATATAGGGAATATCTCTTAAAGAGGATTAATTTTAGTTTAGGCCCCTCAATATTGGAATCCTCTCTCATGGCTTGGTTGCAAATCGTGCACATTAGTTTGTTGGATTTTTTCTGTGGTCCAGGTTGTTCTAAACTTTCACTTCTGCAACTGGTTTTGTGCAGGCATGGAGTCTAAATTAACTCAGAGGAGCTCCACACCAGTCACCTCCTCCAAAGTCACTGATAGCAGTGGAGTGCAACTCCAGCTCACTTTTCTGTTTATACTTCTGTGTTTATTCAGTGATATTTACTCAGTTTACTATTTGGTTACAGACTCATGTTTGTTCAAATGGGTACTTCCACATAGAGCAGGAGGCTGGCTGAAAGCTGAAGGGATTGTGCTGAATGAAGGGCCTCTGAAAAACAAACTTAATAGGGTTTTAAACTGGGTCAGACATATGCATTGCAAGATTCACATTTTGAATACTGTGATTATTAGATTATTATGAATATTCACATGAAGGCATTTGGTTAAAGACAGCATCTGTTCTTGCATTTCTCCTCTTATTCCTCCCCCGCAAGTACCCTCAGTTTGTGGTGACTACCACGTATAAGTGATTGTCATTTGTACTGTCATGGAGAACTTAGGAAGGGAATCAGCAGGAGAATAATAGATGAACTCTAAAAGTGCTGTTTCCACTGATGGGATAGTAAAGAATGAGGGAAAAGTAAATATACGGAATGCTTTTTGTGGTTTCCCATTAAGATTTTTTTAAGGACTAAAATGTCACACTTACTGGTGAGCTACGTGCACTGCTCTGGCTTCGTTCAATGTTATGGGTAGAAAAGAATGGTCAGATGTGACCAAAAAAAGTTAGCTGCAGTGAAAGTCTCCTGAAAAAAGACTTCAACAGTGGTTAACAATGGTTACTGCACTTATTCGGGATTCTGATTTTTTCTTGTTAGCTACGTTCAGAGAGCTCTCATGTGAATTGATTACACTGGTGATTCAGGTGCAGATAATTGAGTTACAGTTAAGATGTTTTTTGGGCATTTGTTTAAAAGGGGAATCTGTTCTTAGACATTTTCAACAGTTTTGTAGGTTCAATTGAGGGTTAATTTATATTTAAGAGTGCTTGTGTAGCCACATTGTTTATGGCAGCAAGCTCTCCCATCTAAACGAGCAGCGGTAGCTATGTCAGTGGGAAATGCTTTCACTGAGATAGCCCAAGTCAGGGATCAGCAACTTCCAGCACGTGTGCCAAACGTGGCACATGGGCCGAGCAGGAGCGCCGGTCAGGGTCCCTCTGCTGGCCCTGCCCCCCAGCGCGGCCTGGGGCCACAAGAGCCGCGTGCTGCAGTTCCATGCCCCGCTGGTCACGCTTCACTGTTGGGGAGCATGGCCAGTGGTGAAAAAATGGCGGCAAAGAGCTCCTGGCCCTGTTCCCCTCCCCCTGCTGAGCAGAGTCGTCCTTCGTGGGGAGCGGCAGGGCCCAGGGCTAATAATCAACCTGGTGGGGCGATGCCACTGCCCCCCCATGCTGTAGGGGAGCGGGGCAGGTCAGCCAGCCTGCAGCCACCACCAGCCAGCAGGAGCTGGCCCCAGATGGGAACCGGAGGCCTAGCCCCACCCCCTTTTGGCCCTGTTCCCGGCACCTGCTGAGGGTGCACGGGGCTGGCACGGGAGCTGGCAAAGGTTGCCAACCTATGGCCTAAGTGCTTATGAGCACAACACTGGCAAAACTTATGTTGCTCAGGGGGGATTTCTTTTCATACTCTGGACAACAAAAGTTTTTCTGGCATAAGTGCAAGTGTAGGCAAGATTTAAGATTCGCACCTACATTAATCTACTGTAGAGCTAGAGCTGGGCAGGAAATATTTTTCCTGTTCCAGAGAAGTTTCAGATTGTCATTTTCCTCCATATCAAATCTGGACAAAAAGTTGAAATCTCAAACATTCACAAACAGGTAATCAAACATTTTCTTTTGAATTGGGTCAATCAAAACATTTTGTTTCGATTTATAAACCATTAACTTTTTGTATACGGGGGTGGACAAAATTGACTCACAGGTAGGTGCCGGCAGTTTTACTTTCGGTTATCACAGAGCACACCTCTACTGCATTAGTGCAGTGGAGCTAAGCAACAAGCTACCAAAACTGGTCATCATGGTGACCAGAAACATTGATTTGTCAAGGCCTGTTGTATACATTAACAAAAATTTCACAAAGTCATTTCAAACTGAAAAATTAAACTTTTCAGAAGCATCAAAAACATAAGCTTTCAGAAAAATTCTGAATTAGGAAATTCATGGAAATTAATCCTTTTCCACAGACAGTTTTGGTTTCAATAAATCAACATTTTGACAAAAAATGTTTTATCAGAAAATTTCCAACCAACTCTAGCTAGAAATTTGTTAAAGCTTACTCACGCTTGGAAGTATATAGCGTCTTTCCTCTTAACTTCAGAGATTAAGTAGAAGGGTATTGCCGAGGTGTCAAGGTTTTGTAGTGAAGAATTTTAAAACACACTGACAAAGAAGTGCCACCATAAAACTAACTTGTCAAATGAAGAGTCTTGGGGTGGTTGGTGTGTATTGTTAATTTGTAAGAATTTGTACAGTGTAAGTTACTATAGAAAGGTATTTGAAAGTATTTGTACCAAAATTTGTTGGTCATGCTTATAAAAATAAAATAATTAAGAAAAAACAAAAAGGACAGGGGCCAGGCACGTAAGTTTCTAATGCAGATATCTTATAACTAGAGTAACAAGTATTGGATTTTAAATTGGCAAATGGAAATAAAAGTCAATTTCACCCTACACAAACTGACAAAAATCTTTCCATCAATAAAAAAAATGCACAGATAGAGTAAAAAATGCTGTTTTAAGGATGTTTACATAATTTATCTTGATTTGTGATATTAATGGTAATTTAATAGTTACAAAGCTTTAACTTTTTGAATCACATCTTCTGTCAAATTGTGTGATTTCCCCTCCCGTAATTTCCTGTAACTGAGTTTAAATGTATATCTTTACAAAATGCTTAAGTAAATAGCAAAATTACAAAAAATAAAAATCAAGCTCTGCCAAGCCTACTTATTAGCAAGACAAGAAGGAGTTCACTAATATCTTTTATTGAACCAACTTCTGTTTAAGAAAGAGACACGCTTGATTTGAGCGTACAGAAAGCTCTTGAAGTCCAGGAAGCTGCTAACTCAGTGCTATTAAATACAAGGTGGAATATATTGTTTAGCATCTGTTGTTAACACACATTTCAAGTGACCACTGAAGGTGAAATAGCCTGTTAACAACTTTCCAGGCATAGGGAGGGATGGACGAGAGATAGAGAAAGGAAATTGGCTCGGGGGCGGGGGGGATGTGTGGCACGGGGGTGTTCTATGTGGGTTATTGATTATTCTAATGAGCCATAAATCCGATGTGTTCATTCCATGAGTTTCAGTGTCTGGCAATGTTATGAATTTAAGCCTCCAGCACCCTCATCCTCAAAGGAAACCTGCACAAAATTTTCAAAAGACAAACCTGGGACCTTGAATTCATAACTTTGTCAGACATTAAAACTCAGGAACTGAATACACACACTCCCTCCTTCCTTTCTTCACTATGACTGGACTTGTGTTAACGGGCCACTTCAGCATGCGTCGTTGTCACTCGAAAGTGTGTGTTTACTTGTGCTCAACAATCTGTTCCAACTTCTATTTAGCAGTGACACTCTGAGGCCTTGTCTGCTACACTACAATGATAAGTTGGCCTATGCTAACTTGACTTACAGCTACCAAGTTAATTACTGTGGTGGCTGATGTCCACACTACCTTCCTTGGTTCATCAGCATGGATCGGGTACACTTCCACCAACCCAAGAGGGGCAGGGTGGGGAGCTGAGAGCCTGGTCTCTCAACTCAGCTGGCAGTTCCCTGCCAAGGGCCAGAAGAAGTCTCCCAGGGCTTCTCCGCACTCCATTCCCTGCCTGGAGCTGGGAAAAACTGCCTAAGGCTTCTTGCCTCTAGGGAGCATAGTCCAGCTACCCCAGCTCTCACCCCCTCCCACTTCCTGCCTAGAGAAGCTGCCGGGCTCCACGGGGCGAGGCGGAGGAGGGAGAATCAGGAATATGGCCAGGCCCTGGGCTCCAGCCTGTGGAGGGACACCTGACTGGCCCTTGGAGGAGCCATCCCCGGCGACATCCCCAGCCTTCTCCCCTACACTTGGCACATCGAGAGAGTCATAAGGACACTGACTGTGCAGGGCCAGGCAGCTCCCCTCTGCCACCAGCCAGCCCCAGGGCAGCTGCCCCTTAACTCTCACTACCCACCAGAGGCTGGGTGAGGAGAGCCGTCAGCAGGAGGGGCAGGTCCTCCAAGCAAGGCCCTGCCAGTGCCTCCAATAGACCCAACACCTGGGGCCTGGCCCCCTCAGTATGCTCTGCTGCTACTGCCATAGCAGGGAGTGGGGAGCATGGAAAGCAGGAAACAGCCATGTAGACCCACCATCATTGCCTGCGGGCGGGTGGGGGGGTTGATGGAGAGAGTGCAAATATAAATTGTGGCCCCTGGGTGCTGGACCCTCAAGATATGCCACTGGAAGCCACCAGGGGTTCGTCTCCCTGCTCCCAGGCACTCAGATCTCCAGAGGGCAGCTAGGCTTTAGCTGCCCAGTTTTCTGGTCAATTTCACAGCTCCAGCAGAGCCCTGAAATTGACAAGAATGACAGCCCACAGCCCATGTAAGGATCAGGGTGTCTACAGTGAAACTGCATCACCCAGCTACACCAGCATAAGCCTTGCATGTCTACGGCAGGTGGTATTATGCTGGCGTAGCAGGGGACTTACATCGGTGGGAGGAGCATTTCAGCTGGTGGACCTCCACGGTTTCGTCAACAAAAGATTACTTTTCTCAACAAAATTCTGCAATGTACACCCCTGAGCTGTAGTTATACCAACCTTAATGTGCCAACATAGATGCCTCCTCCCACCGAGATGGAGTTACACTGATGGGCAAACTCTCTTCTGTGGATGTGTTATAATAGGTTTGTAGTATAGACTTGCCCTGAGTTACTTTCCCAGACATGAAGAAGAGCTCTCTGTAAGCTCAAAAATTCATCTCTCTCACCAACAGAAGTTGGTCTAATAAAAGATAGTACCTTATCTACTTTGTCTCTCTGATATCATAGGACCAAACACTGCATAAGCGTACTTAGAACAGATACTGTGCTATTGACAATAATTCCATTAAAGGGGAAAGGTAGCATGGCAATTAATAGTGAACATTGCTCTAAGTTCCCAACCTTTTCTCTGCCGTGGCACACCTCGATACCTTTAATTATTTTGAGGCACACCACCATATAGTCTCCAAATGAACTCATGAATATTCATGAGCCAATCCAGAACTGAGGAGTTTTTTTAAAAAATTCCATGGCTCACCTGCTCAGGTCTGACAGCACGCCTGCTCTAAGCCATGTAATAACGAACATAGAGATATGCCTGACAGTTCAATCATGTTCAAATGCCCTCAGTTAATAGTGGATCACCAACATGCACTGCCCGCAGGCATGGAATGTTCACAGCTCTGTGGGCTTTGGTATTGAGAAGTGCTACTTCCTTGCATTTACAATTTCAAAACCTCCAGTACTCCAGATTAGTCTGCAGTGAAGCAGCAAGTGTTGTACCTCATGCAAATGTGTTCATAATGCAGTTTCAGTAATGTTAAACTCCTTTGTTCCCGTGTAATCTGAATATTTTTGTGCAACCTCTGAGTTACCGTTTACACACTAGTTGCAGTATATCTTCAGCATTTGTGCTCCAAACAAGTCTTATGTTATATTTCCTGCAGAATTAAAATTTTAGAGAACTTTTTTGCTAAGTATAAATAATGTGAACTTGAACCATTCTCTGTTATAAATAAGTGCCATGAGTAAAGTAGAATTTACTGAAATCTATAACCCAATAACAATGCATCATTCAATGCAGATCAGCATCCTAAATTTGTGAGCCATCATCAATCAGCAGTAATCTTGTAATATGTTAAGGGGGTCATGGCGTGTTCTCTTATGCGGCCTTGGTAATATTTCAGATGGTTCAGAAATTTGTGAACCCAAATCTATTCAATTATTACATTTGATTCATCTTGACATGTACTTTAAAAAAAAAAAAAAAAAAACAACCCAGCTTCACAGTGTTTGGTGTTCTTTCCACCTTTGAAAGATTTAAATTAATAATGGAAAGTTTGATTGTGTAAGTCATGTGTCCTACAAAGTGTTTTTCATTGTAAGGAATCACAGAGGAAAACTGCCCTTGGACACAAATTATCTGATGAACAACTCTTTTACACACTCACACACACACACTCTCTCCTCCCCCCCCCCCTTTATTCTTATATCTCAGTTTGGATCTATATTTTATATTTCTAGTCTCCAAGCCAGCACCATACTGGGAAGGAACAGCAGTAATCAATGGAGAGTTTAAAGAGCTGAAATTAACAGATTATCAAGGAAAATATCTTGTCTTCTTCTTCTATCCTCTTGACTTGTAAGTAAAACTGATGCAGATGTACCAAGATATATACACACACAGCCCCTTCCCCCCACTTTCCTAAATTTTGGAGATGAGTTGATGGAAGTCAGGGAACATTAAGATATCAATTGCAATTGCACTTGACATTTTGTAGTTTTATAGCATTTTGTCAGGCAACCTTTACATTCTTTACTACAACTCATTGCTGCAAATGGAAAATGCATCCAGCAAAGTGTGGTACCATCTTTATTGCATACACTCTGGAAGGTACTTTGAGGGAGACTGATTTCCTCTTACAGATTTCGTGCATGTTTTGGGATACATTTAGCTTTAAATACTTGGACAGACTTTCCTTCCATTATGCTATTTAGCTCCATTGCAGTCATTGGTGTTACTCCTGATTTATACCGGTGTAATGAGAGGAGAATCAAGCCCCTTTATTGACATGCAGAACAAAACATAGTCGACTAGTAATAATGGCTGCGTCTACACTTGTAAATTAAGTCGACTTAAGCTTCCTTAAGTCGACTTAATTTACCCTGCGTCTACACTACAGTTTCCTTAAGTCGACTTAAGCAGCTTGCTTAAGTCGACTTAAGGAAAATAAAGTCGACTTAAGGAAAATAAAGTCGACTTTATTAAACCTCCTTTAGAGTCGACTTAAGCCAGTGTAGACGTGGGGTAGCCCTAAGTCGACTTAGGGCTACCCCAGGACTACACCAATGTCCTCCCTGCTGGGGTGGGGGGGCACAGGGAGAGCCTGGCATGCCCCCCCACAGGGCAGGGCAGAGCCCCACCCACATGCCCTGCCAGGGTCCCTGATCCCCTTTGCCCCATTGTACCTATGTATACTGGGGCAAAGGCTGAGCCCCCTGGCAGTGGGCAAGGGGTGCCCCCCCCCCCCCCCGTGGACCTACCCTAGGTTCCCCTAAGCCCCTAGAAGTTGACCTAGGCATCCAGTGTGGACACTCTAGGTCGACTTTGTAAGTTCCCCCCAAAGTCGACTTTAATTTTAAGTGTAGACTCGCTAAGTCGACTTAAAGTCCACTTAAAATTACAAGTGTAGACATAGCCAATGGCACTCAGTGCTTTTCAACAGTAGAACTGAAAGCACTTTACAAGAAGAAGGTAAGTAGCAGAGAAAGTTAACTTTTCTGCTAGTGAGTCCTGTGGCACTTTAAGGACTAACATTTATTTATCATATGAGCTTTTGTGGGAGAAAATCCCACTTCGTCAGTAAGTTAGGTAACTTTGGTAAGTTTCCCCATCTTCAAGCATCTGACGAAGTAGGATTTTCTCCCACAACAGCTCACGTGATAAATTTTTTATAGTCTTTAAAAGTGCCACAGGACTCCTTGTTTGTTTTGCTGAACTAGACTAACATGGCTACCCCTTTAGAACTGCTCTGATAGTGTAAAGAAAATCATTTGAATCCTAGTTTATTTTCCTCCCAGCCTCAAAGCTTGAACAATTGTGATCCAAAATACAATTTTGTGTTTAGTAGGAGGAGGACAATTGCAAAATAGCTACAACTTGCATCACTAGTTTCCAGGAAATCTTGATATCTGTTTCTTTGCAATATGGTGTGACATATTTTAATCAAAAAATTCCTGTGCCCCTTTAAAAATCTGAGTGATAATTGTAATATTACAATTTACTATATTATAATAAGTGAACACTGCATTTTCAATCTTATTGTTCACAAACCACTTGCAGTTACTTCAGTGTTTGAAGATAATCCATCTATGAACATATTTATGAATGCTGTCAGGAACAAAGTTACTTGTAAAGAGTAAATTGCTTTGGAATAATATACAATTTGTAAATTGTATATCAATTCCTTCGGTAAATTAAAAAGGTTGTGATAAGATTAATTCACAATTTATTTTATATGCTGCAAACATTTAGCTACTCTGTAGAAACTAATTTAGTTATATGTTGAGAATTCTGAATTAACTTTGTTTTCAATTTTTTTAGCACATTTGTGTGTCCAACTGAAATTATCGCCTTCAGTGACAGAATTGAAGAATTCAGAGCAATAAATACTGAAGTAGTGGCATGTTCTGTTGACTCTCAGTTCACTCACTTAGCATGGTATGTAGTTTACCCATGGGTCTTTTATAGGAAATTGGTGGATTCATATTAGATTACTGATTGCGTCCCCAAATCCACATACTCTGTTTGATGCATTAATAGTGTTAGATAAATATTACTTAAGAACATTCATAGTGGGTCAGATCAATGGTCCATCTAGCTCAGCATCCTATCTTCTGACAGTGGCCAGGGCCAGGTGCTTCAGAGGGAATGAATAGAACAGGCAATCATCAAGTGATCCATCCCCTGTCACACATTCTCAGCTTTCTCACAAACAAGCTAGGGACACTTCTGGGCATGGTTTTGCAGCCATTGATGGACTTACCCTCCATGAAGCCATCACAACATCCTCTGTCAAAGAGATCCACAGGTTGGCTGTGTACTGCGTGTGGAAATAGCTCCTTTTTTTTTTTGCTTATAAACCTGCTGCTTACTAATTTCATTTGGTGACCCCTAGTTCTTGTGTTATGGGAAGGAATAAATAGCCCTTCCTTACCTGCTTTCCCCAGACCAGTCATGATTTTATAGACCTTTATAATATGCCCCCTTCATTTTCTCTTTTCCAAGCTAAAAAGTCCTAGTCTTCTTAATCATTCCTTGTATGGAAGCTGTTCCCATATCCTTAATAGTTTTTTTGTCCTTTATGGTACCTTTTCCAATTCCAGTATATCTCTTTTGAGATGGGGTGATGCAGTATTCAAGAGGTGGGTGTGCCATGGATTTATGAAGAGGCAATATTATATTTTCTATTTTATCTGTTCCTTTCCTAATGATTCCCAACATTCTATTAGGTTTTTTTGAGTGATGCTGCACATTGAGTGGATGTTTTCAAAGAATTATCCAGTCTGACTCCCAAGATCTCTTTCTTGAGTGATAACCGCTAATTGAGACCCCATCATTTTATATGTATAGTTGGGATTATGTCTTCCAATGTGCATTAAGCAACCCTAAATTCCAACAACCGTTTTGTTGCCCAGTTTTCTGAAATTCCTTTGTAACTCTTCATGGCCTGCTTTGAATTTAACTACCTTTATCAGTTTGGTATCATCTGTAAATTTTTCCACTTCACTGTTTACTCTTTTTTCCAAATTGTTGAACAGTACTGGTTCCAGTACAGACTCCTGGGGGATATCAAAATTTACCTTTCCCCATTTACCTTAAAACTAATAATTTTTTTTCCTATCTTTTAACCTGTTTCTGATCCATGAGAAGACCATTCTTCTTATCCCATGACAGCTACGTTTACGTCTTTGGTGAAGGATCTTATCAAAGGCTTTCTGAAAATTAAGAATACTATATTCACTGCATCACCTTATCCAAATGCTCGTTGACCCCCTCAAAAGAACTTAGTGGATTGGTGTGGCATGATTTCCCTTTACAAAAAATGTTAACTCTTCTGCCAACAAATCATGTTCCTCTGCGTGTCTGATAATTCTATTCTTTAATGTAGTTTCAGCCAGTTTACCTGGCTCTGAAGCAAGCTTGTAATTGCCAGGATTGCCTCTGGAGCCTTTTTAAAAAAAATTGGTGTCACATTAGCTGTTCTCCAGTCATCTGGTGCAGAAGCTGATTTAAATGATCAGATACATACCACAGTTAGTGGTTCTGCAATTTCACATCTGAGTTCCTTCAGAACTCTTGGGTGAAAGTTGTCTGGTTCTCGTGAATTAGTACTGTTTGTTCCAAAACCTCTTCTAATGACACCTCAGTCTGGGATAGTTCCTCCTATTTGTCGCTTGAAAAGAATGGCTCATGTGTGGGAATCTCCCCTCTCACATTTTCAGCTGTGAGGACTGATTTGAAGAATTGATATAGTTTCTCCGCAATGGCTTTGTTTTCCTTGAGTGTTCCTTTAGTATCTTGATTGTGCATTGGCCCCATTGGTTGTTTGGCTTCCTGTTACTGATGTACTTAATTTTTTTTTAGCTATTAGTGAGTTATAGGATCTGAGGTACATCGCTATATTGCGTAAAGAGTGGTAAAATAATAAAACTAAATGGCAAGAAATTCAAAAAAGTTTACTGTTGAAGATGTAAGTAAAAGTGATGACTATGACGTTACTATTAAAATAAACTGTTCATTACAAATTATTTACCCAGTCTTATGATCGGACATTCTATGATGGAGTAATATGACAACAACAAAAAGTCAGGGTAGTTTGGCCACAGCGAGACAGACAGTATTTCAAATGTAAATGAAGCGTGCAAGGAGATGTGATGGGCAGAGTAAGGCAGCTATAGGTGGACACATTGAAGGGGTGTCAGAAGCAGGTTGGAGCAAGTGAGTAGAAAGAGAACGAAATGGAGAAACAGCTATAGATGTTTTGTCTGCAAAAAAGCTGCATACAACAGTTGTTTGTATGTGGAATACAAATCTCTCTGAATAGTAAATGTGCATCTCTTCTGTTTGTCAAAGGATTAATACTCCACGAAAACAAGGAGGACTTGGACCAATGAAGATCCCACTTCTTTCAGATCTGACACATCAGATTTCAAAGGATTATGGAGTATACCTGGAGGACCAGGGGCACACACTTAGGTACTGCAAACTATTATGGTGCATTCTGTCATCTTATAATAATGCTTTCTATCAGCTCTCATTAACAGGGCACTCACTGTAGGTATCTTTTTCTTATAGTATTTAGTTATAAAAAGTTCACCATGGTAGTTAGTAGCTGAATATATTCTGGGCCTATTTACATGAATAAAGTACTTTTCTTAAAAGATCAACAGTCCAATATGTGAAGATGTACAACAGACCAATTGAACATGCATGATGGGTGAGGGAATAACTGGTAAGGAAATTTTTCAGACTGGTATAAGCCACATTGAGTAAAATAAAAGTCATTAAAAATTCCCATTCACAAGACAGTATATCCATTATACAGGATTTTTTTCCACCAAGTCTTGATAATTTACCTAAAATTGAATATTAAAACTTAGTCCACAAAGAAATGTTTCTTAATTTAAAAAAAAAAAATCAGAAGTTAATTCAAAATTATCTATTGTGCATGCAAAAAAAATCAACTTTAATAGTGAGCTGAGTTTCTCCTGCCAGAATCTGAACTCCCAGTTCTGGTCTTTTCATCCTTTATTTACAAAGTTTATTAGGAGAAACTGAACCATGAACTCAAGATTAGGGAAAGAACAGTCTATCACATGTTTTATTTTGACCACCTTGCTGCTGACCAGAGGTTTAAGTAAATCATGTCTAGTGATAGCTGTGGCATTGTTGGAAACAGTAGTGTTTCTTGCCCACTCAGTTGCTGTGTTCTTTGCTAGAGATACAGGAGTATTAGAGATACAGATGTCAAACAGTTATGGCTCCCTTACACTTGAGTTTCTCCTTTTGCCTGATCCTGTAGTGAAAACATAACATGTTCTGTGACATTAAATCTCTTGTCTGGACAAGGAGTGAAGAAACAGGACTCGAATGGCACTTTTAAAGACTAACAAATTTATTTATCACATGAGCTTTTATGGGTGTAATCCCATTTTTTCAGATGCATGAAATGAAAACTGCAGTATGTCAGGTTTATATATAAATGCAGAGAAGGGTGGGTCACAAGGTCAATTCAAAGAGCATCGAAGTGGGCCCTGCAATAGCAATATATGAGAAGGTGAGAATGTTAAAAGAAAGGTAGTTAGCTTTTGTAATGCATTAGTCATGCTAAGTCCCTACTGAGACAATCTGATGGTGTCAAGTTTGCATATGAATTCCAGCTCTGCAGTTTCATGTTGAAGTCTGGTTTTAAAGTGCTGTAGCTTCTATGTCAGTTACAGAATGTCCTGAGAGATTGAAATATTCCGCTACTAGTTTGTGAATGTTACCATTCTTAATATCTGATTTGTGTCCATTTAGTCTTGTGCGCAAAGACAGTCCAGTTGGCCAATGTATATGGCAGAGGGGCATTGTTGGCACATATCACATTGGTAGGTGTGCAGGTGAATGAGCCCCGACAGAGTCGCTGATTTGGTTAGGTCCTAGGATGGTGTCACTTGAGTAGATATGCAGGCAGAGTTGGCAATGGGGTTTGCTGCAAGAGTAGGTACCTGGCTTAGTGTTTCTGTTGTATGGTATGAAGTTGAAGGTGAATATTAACTTAAGTGAGTGTCTGTAAATGAGGACTGGCCTATCTCCCAGGGCTTGAGAGAATGCAGGGTCGTCTTCCAGGAGAGGTTGTAGATATTTGATGATGTGCTAGGGAAGTTTTACTTGGGGGGTGGGGGGAAGCGATGACCAGTGGTGATCTGTTGTTTTCCTTGTTGGGTCTGTCTTGTAGTAGGCGACTTCTGTGTACCTGTCTGGCTCTGTCAATCTGTTTCTTTACTGCCACAGGTGGGCACTGTAGTTTTAAAAATGCTTGATAGAGATCCCGAGGGTGTTTGTCTCTGTCTAAGAGATCAGACCAAATGTGGTTATATCTTAGGGCTTGGCTGTAGCCAATGGATCATGTGATGTGTCCTGGATGAAATCTGAAGGCATGTAGGTAGGTATAGCGGTCAGTAGGTTTCTAATATATGGTGGTGTTTATGTGACCATTGCTTATTTGTACCGTAGTGTCCAGGAAGTGGATCTCCCATGTGGACTGGTCTAGCGTGAGGTTGATGGTGGGATGGAAATTGTTGAAATCTCAGTGGACGTCCTCAAGGGCCCCCTTTCTGTGGGGCCAGATGATGAAGATGTCATCAATTTAGTGTAAGCAAAGGAGGGGCACTTGGGGACAAGAACTGAGGAAGCGTAGTTCTAAGTCAGCCATAAAAATGTTGGTATATTGTGGGGCCATGTGGATACCCATACCAGTGCTGGTGCTGTGTCTGGACAATGTTGCAAATCAGAATTCCATCTTCACTACAGCAAATAGGTAAAGAAGGTGGCCTTGAAAGGAGTTCGGTCTGTGTAAATATTTGTCTAATTAGATAACTTGTAGAAGGAAGTGAAACTTAAATAGATTCATGTTCACATTGTGAAAATCTCACTTTGAAATGCTCTTACTGCAGCTGCAGAAACAGTTGAATTAAATTGGCAATTTTCATTTAGGTAAAAGATGAGCTGTGGGGTTCTTCAAGGCTTGGTGTTTTTTAATGCTCTGTAAAGGTAGCAGAATTTGCAGGTGACTTATTTAGGTTAGTCAAAACCAGAGAGGGATGTGAGGAGATGGAGAGCCCTAACCAACTTAGGTGAACAGCCAAGATGTTAGCAAATAAAATTCAGTGTCAAATGCAAAATAACATCCATACGCCTAACAAAGAGTCTATCAACTATCAACTCAGGAAAGAGCCCTGGGCACCACAATGATCTCTGTTCAGTGTACAGCTGCATTAGGAAATAATATATTAGGATCCATACGGCATAGGAAGGAGAATATTATTCCATTATAGAAATAAATGGTGCACACTCTTTGGGAGTTCTGTGTGCAGTACTGATCATTCCATCTCAAAAAGAAAATTGCTGAATTAGAGGGGCTTCAGAGAGAGCAGATTAGAATGAGTAACAGCATGGGAAACATCTTGTGTGAAGAGAGATGGAAAAGATTGGCATAATTTACTTCATATAGAAGAATAAGTGGGGACATATTCAAACTATATAAAATAATTAATGAAAGGGGAGGATAGATCAGGAACTTTCTCTCAGACCAAGGGAATGTTTAGGGAAATGAGAAGGTAACAAATTCAAAGACTGATTTAAGGCAATACCTTTTCACATCACGCATAACTAGAGCTTGTTGCCAGAGAAAATCAGTTGCTACATTTAAAAAAAAAGGATTAGATACTTCTATGGATGTCAAGAATAACCCACATTATAATAGTAGTGCTAAAAATTTGGAGGGTTTATTGTACCTCTTGCTGGAGGGGTTAGAAAAAATCAGTTTAACTATTATAGGAATTCATGTAGGGGGCAAGTTATCCCACATCCTACTGCGAGGCATCTACCTCCTCCAAAGCATCTGCTTCTGACCATTGTCAGAGACAGGAAACTGGACCTTGAGGCAGCCTGTACATTCCTATGATCTTGTGCTGTCAACACTGAGCAGGTATCATCTCACCAGATGAAGATACTGAAGTATAACAAGTGCTTTGAGGTTTATCATGGTGACTTGATTGCTAAGGAAAGCTCAGCTAGCTCCTGCCACATGCATTCTAAGGTCTCTTAGCTGCTCATTTATAGAAATCAGCTTTTTATAATGTCAGCAATCTACTTATCAAGCAATACAGTTAAGGCTAAATAGCATTCAAGACTCCTGTATGAAATCTTTCAATTCTCAAAGTCCATGTAAAAAAAGTTCTTAGGCATCCTCATAATAGCACTGAAGAAAGTAGTTGGAATTTCAGAAAGCCTTCGACAAGTCACTCACAAAAGACTATTAAGCCAAGTAAGCAGTTGGCTAGGAGTAGACAACAGGGAATGAATCACTCAGGCTATGTCTACACTTGCTAAAATTAGTTTGAATTAGTTAGTTCAAACTAATTCGAACTAATTTTAGTTAGCTCGAATTAGCTTAATTTGATCTAACATGGCCACACTGGAATGTTAGTTCGAACTAAGCAAGCGCTTGCTTAGTTCGAATTAGCGATCCCCATTCATTTCAATGGCCGGTTAATTCAAACTAAGAAATTAGTTCGAATTAACATGGCCACATTGGTTAATTTGAACTAATTAGTTCAAATTAACCCCTTAGTTCGAATATCCTATTCGAACTTATTAGTTCGAATTAAGGAAGCCCTGAATTCAAACTAACTATAGCCTAGTGTAGCCATGGCTTTAGTTAGTTCGAATTAAGCCTCCTTAATTCAAACTAACTTGCCAGTGTAGACATAGCCTCAGTGATTACCTGTTCAGTTCATTTCCTCTGAAGCACTTAGCTTTGGCCACTGTTTTAAAACAGCATATACTGAGCTAGGTGGACCATTAGTCTGACAGAGTATGGCCATTCTTATGGTCTTACTCCTTTCTTAATTCTGATTTGACCTGATCCTGGACCATACCTAGATCACAGCAAGATCTGAAAGCAGTGCTGACTAAGGGCACTTTCAGTGAGAGACTCAGTTCTTTGTGTCAATGACAGGCATCTTCTACAAATGATGCAGGTGTTGAATGATTTGGGAAAATAAGGATCCACCCTTCCCCATAATCTGGGCGAATTATGAATGAGAAAATAGCGTTAAGGGGCTTGGCAAGGAAATGCCAAATTAATGCAGAAACTCTGCACTTAGTTTGCTTGTATAGTGCCTGGGGAGACCCAGGTGCTGCTAATCTAGCATCGGTATGCTGCTGTATTTGGGCACCACAATGTGAGTTATAGCATTCAGTATCACGGGTCTTGTGTCTAAAAGAAAAATTGCATCTTTTGCAGAGGCCTTTTCATTATTGATGATAAGAGGATCCTTCGACAGATCACAATGAACGACCTCCCTGTCGGCAGATCAGTGGATGAAACACTTCGTCTGGTACAAGCATTCCAGTATACTGACAAACATGGAGAAGGTGCCTGTTTTTAATATTTTGCCAATGGAAATAATGTTGCGGTTTTATTTCATTAGGGAAGAGTAGTTGTAGCTATGCGGAAGCAAGGTATGCTGCAGCATTTGGTATCTTCGTGGTGGCTTTTTGTGCAAAGGTTTTGGTTCCCCTCATTCAAAATTCAGTGGACTTGATTCTCTTTTGTCTTGCATCTAATGTGGTTGTAATACCAGCAAATCAAAACATTAGTATTTATACCCATTTTCCACTCAGAAGTATAAATGACTGCATGAGTTATGAGGAGTGATGAATCAGGCTCAGTATTTCAGTAAATTTGGACAAGCTGCAGTTAATCCAAGCGTCACTGCCACTATACTCTTTGGGGGGCGCTGGGGGTTGGGGGGGAGACAGCTGGTGACCAAAGACAATCATTGTACATTGTCTTAGTGAAGGTATCTCCCACAAGTGATGTTGGGTTTGGTGCCAAATGTAAAGAAAGCTACAAATTCCTAGTTCTTCTCTTAAAATACGACCAATTGACCATTGGCTGGTGTAAACTGGCGTAGCTCCATTAATTTCAGCTTTTTACCTCGACTTCAGTGAGGCTGTACCAAGTTACACCAGCGAGGATTTGGCCCCCAGTAAAAACTTTTCACATGTAATTATTCACACATGTATATGTTCAGCAGGCGTATCTTTCTGCTCCCAACTTAAAAGGTTGGTGTTTAAAAGCAAACTTACGCAAAGTGACAGCTGCAGTTCATTTTCGGTTTGTCCACACAGTGCAGTGATACAGACTAGAGGGGCGTGCTTTCGGAAGTGCACTAATGTGTAGTGCATTAACTGGTCTGTATGGAGCATGATGGGACACACTACAGGTTGACTCTAGTGCACTTTGAAACATACTAACGTGTAATGTAACAAGCTCTATAAACAGCTATTATTGGTAATTCAGAACTGAAACTAACAGATTCTGATACATAAAGGCATTGAGCGCTTTGCTTATGGACGTAAAATCCTTTTAGTTCACTTCAAATAAAGCTATGTCTCAGCTCAAAGTATTGGGTTCTTTCTGTCTGGCATGTGGAATCCTGTTGGAGTTTGCTGGATTTCTGTGGCAATGTGTCTAGGTTTAATTGGATTCTGTGGAAAGGCTAGGATGAAGAGTCTTCCAAGGTCTTTATTCTGTTCACCACCCTTCAGCTAGCAGCACTGTCTGCGGGGATAAAATGCTTGTGCCTTGGATGTGTAACCTTACCTGGGCTGGCAGATCCTTGAGCCCGTGCAAAGTCTCAGTGAAACTATGAATGGGCATCAGGTCTGCCCGCACACATTCAGTTGTGGGATCCATTCCCTGGTCTCACCTTGGTTGTTTGTGAACAACTGAGCAATTGAAAGAAGGGCAAATATTTATTTTGATTCTAATCCTCTGACCTCCCGAGCAGGATATCAAACAGAACAGTCACTTTCTAGAAAAAGCTGTAACCTCGCTGCATTGCTACATAATACTTGCCTCCGGGCACTAGTTCTAAAGAGCGTTAGACCTGTCTCCGTTCCACTGCTGCCCTTATTTTGGCACCATATGCCCACCTGACAACGGGATTCATCTTCAAAGTGGGAGGCACTATTATTTTGCCAATAATTTGACTAATAGACTGAAAACCAAAGCCACCGTATATCCAGCCAAGCAAAGATTTCCAGTTTTGGTTATTGGACCTACCCAACCTACTTTAGTAAGTAAAATTGCAAGGAGCACCAATGTGAAAGTTTTAGTGATACTGTCTGATGAATAAGCATGTTACGGATGTAATAGTTGCAGATGGTTACATGTGGTACCTTCTTCCTGTTTTGCTTAAAATTCAAAGATTAGTTTTTCAAGAGAATGGCCAGAAAACAAAATAAGTGAGAAAATTAGTTTCTTTTCTACCGAGTTAACTTCCGTTTTTGCTTTCTTTCCAGTTTGCCCTGCTGGTTGGAAACCTGGCAGTGAAACAGTAAGTCAATGTTTATACTTAGAATACATGCATTATTATCTTGCCTGATTAAATAAAATGAGGAATCTAATCCCATTTCTATTGAAGGCAAAAGCAAAATTCTCATTAATTTGAGTGGAAGCACAATATATAGTGACATTTCTTTCCATTTTTAATGGATTATAGGAATCTTATTTACTGATTTTTGCAGTATTGCATTTTTCATTCAGAAAACGTTAGGAGTTTCTTTCTCACTCAACTTTCTGACGATCAATACTTCAAGCATTAGAGAATTTACTAGAGAGAATTTTCCCTTCCATCTTGCTACACAGATCAAAAGAGTTGGGTGTTCCCTAAGGCAGGGGCAATCTTTGCCTTATCTGTATAGTGCCTAACATAATGGAGGCTTGATCAGGATTCCTAGGTAGTTTTTCAGTATAAATAATCTCACTTTTAAGGCATTTTATAATTGCTCACAGTATGGCAAAGTACACTGTACCACTGTTAGAATTGTAAAAGGGAAGGCATTTTGCAGTACAGAATTCTTGTGTTTCTACACACTAACATGATTATGAGCCAGAGAGCAAGGGCCCAATTTAATGCACATGGAAGTAATTGTCTTCGGTGGGTGTTGGAACAGTCCCCAGTAGAACAATGAAAACATTTTCCTAAGAAATTTGGCTACAGAAGGCTGCCAGCTACAAAATTACATCGTTGGCATACTGTAAAAAATAAATAACTGCCTTGAAAACATTTTATAAGATTTTAGTAGCAATAAAGAAACTGAAGTGGTCTCTGCACTTTTTCCTGAGTTGGTAATTAATGACAGCATCAAATACCACAGTTTGACGGGGCCATGAAATGTGGTCATTCATATAGACAGTGGGCTTATTTATAAAGAATAGGATGCTAATCATATAAACTGATATGGCATTATTAATAAATTGTATTTTAGTAGCTTCTGGGGTCCCCAGCCAAGATCAAGGTCGTGTTGTGCTGGTCACTGAACTGACACATAGTAAGAGAGAGTCCCTAAATTAAACTCATGTGCAGATACAAACAGTGCATGCACAGAACTAAAATGTGTCTGGCCTCGAGTAAAACTTGCAATTGACAATATTTAATCAGTTGGCTTTGCTGCAGTACTGTGCAAAGGAAGCCAAGGTTGGGAATTATCTTCATGGGCCAGTTGAGATGTGTTTTAGTGGGGGAAAAACAGGATCTTCAGACTTGATGGTGAAAGTGGGTTATAGGATGGCACTGGAAATCACCTGAATAATCTGCCCATTAGCTGCTGACAAGTGAGTGGTTGCCCATTCTGACAAGGGTGAGTGGGTGATACACTTAAACGGGAGGCCAGACTTTTTACTACTGCTGTTTCAGTGCATGTGTTTCTGACAACTAATTTATTGCTGAGACTATTAGACCCTAATAAATTTATAGCACTGATGTAAATACAAAGATTCTCTTTACTTTCTGTGCCAAAGCTATGGTGCATTTAAACAGCTGAATAGTTCTGTAAAGCACCCAGCAGACTACATTAACATCTGTATCCATGCCTTCTAAATGTGTTTGATTTAATTAGATCAAACCTGAAGATGCCATGAGAGCGTGGTGGCCAAGAGAAGAGCTGTAAGTAAACTGAGGCACTTGAGTACAGATGTTAATAATTTCAAATTTACTTGCGGGGAAGTCAGACTGAGTACACTTGCAGACTCTTCTTCCCACTCCTTCTGCCCTCCACAGTTTAATATTTATTAAAAACAAGCAGTCACCTTAGATAAGAAGAGGTTATTTCTAAATGTAGCATATGATCCTTAATACCAGAATATAATATACATCATATTTCTTCCTTTTGGTTTTAGACCAAGACTTTTCCTTTCTTTTTCACACAGATAATCCCAGATCCAGCTGGAAAACTGAAATATTTTGATAAACAAAACTGAAACATGCTTCTGCTGAGCTACACAGATCACATGAAACTTCAAATTGTCAATAAAATTCCATTAATTTTGGTATTTCTATGTGTTTGGCTGATTTATAGTGGCTATCATTTATAGTTCCTTTCTCAAAATACAGGTGTTCAGTGGGCAAAGACTGCCAGCTGCAAAAAGAGTTGACGAATTTGTCTTCTAAGGCTTCCTAAAATGAGGCTAAGAATTTGATGTTGAGTTTATTGCATTCTATTTAGTCGGAGTTCATATGTTGAGTGCACCAGGGAAGATGCTCTGTAGCTAGGGAAATGGCACTTCAGTGTGTGTGTGTGTGAGATATATATATATATACACACACACACACACACACACACACACACACACACACACACACATATATTTTATCATTTCCTTAGCTATATGGATTTAGCTTTAGGAATCTCTTTTTGGATAGGTCACTTAATTTCCACAAAAGCTTAATCCATAAAATCTCTTATGCCTTTGCTACTTTTTCAGAGAGATACCAGAATTTCCCTCACACCTGTTTTCCTTAAAACCTTAATTTTGTATTTTTGGTGACATTTGAGAAGCTGTAGCTGAGAAATTTTATGCCATCTGCCTATTGTTCACCATGAATTTGAGAACATATACCAAAAATTAATACAGTGAGCTGTAAATGAAGTCTGAAGCCAGGAATACAGTTAGAGGTTGAACTAAAATTCCTCTTTGTCTGAAGTTGGAAAACTATTTAGTTTTTCTTCAGCCTGACATTAAGAAGCAGATTCTTAACTAGCATAAGTCAACACAGTTCAACTCAAATAAACCAATTTTGTATTGGCAAAGAATAGAGCCTTATCTAGTCAACTTTTCCTAACATTTAAAACTTCTGAGGTGCATGCTGATAAAAAAGGAAGATTCTAGTCTGTTTAAATTCCCATGGTCTGTGAATGATCTTCCTTTCATATTAAGGTCTGGGTTTTTTCCTCTTCTCCAATTCCTTTCATAGCTCTCAATTTAGAACAGGAATTGTATAGTCTTCAAGACCAGCACTTCTGTACCCATGGACTGGATAACATTGACCATCAAAAAGCTTTGGTGTTCATGTGCACACATTTCTTCCCATAAGAGACAAGAATACCACCTCCAAAATATGTTTACTCATCAGCATTGTGATTCCTCCTAACTGCACATCCTCTGCATGGGTACTTCTCCCCCACTTTGATCTCTTTAACTTAAGCTCATGCATGACCACCCAAAAACAAACCACCATCAAACCCACACCATTGTGTGCAGTCAGCAAAGCAGCATGTGATATTCTGAATAGTGTGTCTCTCCCTGAAAAATCACAGTGTGATCCTTGAAAGGGTAAAGATCCCCAATATGGTATACAAGAGGGGAAGGAATTCAAAAGCTGAGAATGTCTTGCTTTAGCCCACATTTATAACAAGGGAGCTCCAGTACATTGCTGATCTCAAATGCAGCTGAATTACAGAGACGTGCACACACAGTATTGCAAATCTCTTAGCCATTGGCTATCGCACAAGGGTCACCTCTCCTAGAGGGATTGGAAGAAACTGGGTTGAGGACTGGAGAGGCTGTTAATGGTGGGGATGTTTTATCTGCCAATATGTATTATTTATTTATTAGTATTGCAGTTATATTCCCAGTCACTTTAATAAAGAAACCACAACATCTTGAATTAGTTCCAAACTTTTGCACGGTCTCTATGTGCAGTCCCATGTTAGGCCTATTACAATCAAGCAAGTGCTACGTGACTGACACTGCTCAGGGTTACAGAGGAGGAAGAGGTCACCCTTTTCACCAGCCCCAAATAAAAAATGTGCAATTGGCCATGGCTGCTCATGGCATCCGCCAGCAGCCCACGATTCAAAGTGGAGGTAAATTGTGATCATATGTTACAAAATGGCAGCAAGCCTTCACTGAGAGGATACATGGGTATATTTAATACCCATATCAAAACTCTTCTGTTGCCTTTTCCCAGTCCTCAGCACTCAGTTACACCTACCTTTGACCAGTGTCAGGCAAGACTCTCACCAAGCTCACCTCACACTAGGATACTTCCACGGTCCCAACCAAATGAAACATGACAGAGATGCAGAGCTGGTTGTCCTGAACATATTGAACACATTTCAGCATCCAGCCACTTACTAACCCAAGTAAGTGCAGACAAATTGACGATACCACTATAGGACATCAGAGATTCAGGTTGGAGAACTGATAAAATGATGGCATCATAAGAAACAGGCGCTGAAACCTGTGTGAAAGCACTTCATCTCAGGAACAAGGGAGAGCAAAACAAAAGTTACAAGTACTTACTGGGTAGAAGAGAGGCTGATGCAACAAGCAGAAGCCACTTGGAAAATGGCACTTATAGGCCTGAAAGTGACTGAGGCTGCCAAATTTAAAGGATCAACTCCAGAAAGGTATGTTTAAGATGCAGAGGGGAGGAGTTCTTATAGCAAATCAATGCTGCCTGAAGAAGTGATTGAGGGCCCAGACTGCTGGGTAGAGGCGAGGTAGCAAAAGCCTCTTGCAAAGAAAGGATGACTGGAAGAAACTGAAACAAGTGTTAGCTGCATTAGGGCTGAAAGTGTCTTGAAACCATGGCGTTGCTCACAAGAGTAGGGGTGAGGGAAAGTCATCTGTGCACCAGCCCTGCCTCAGCTCTGCCAAATGTAGTTCAGAGAAACTAAAGCGCTAGCCCGTCATTTCCAGGAAAAAAATTAGAATGCCCTTAACCCAACTCACCTGACACTCATGCTGGATCATTTCCAGCTCACAGGTACTAGGTGTGTTAATGCTGTCTGCATTAAGAGTGACCAGTTTTATTACAGAAACCAATAAATATCATGTAGGGTATGATCTGCAAGAGACTGATAGAAAAGTCATGATGTACTAAGATTGCTAGGTATGTTTATATGTATGTATCTGTTTTGTATCATGAGCCCTAAATAAGGATGGTATATTTGTATTTCAAACTTGTGCTGTGTTTCTGGGTGGCACCCCCCCCCAGACAGGATGGAAGCCACACTAAGTCAGCTTAATGACCCATCAAGGGAACTCAACTATAAAATGAATCCACTGAAGGAACCCAGGAGCTACATCCCATCAGTCACCAGGACATCTGAGAACATGCCTATGGACGGGGGGGGTCGTCTCCCTGAGGCTTTTCCAGGTTACATTCTGTGTTTGGGACAAGCCACACGGCAAAGGGGCATAAAAACCAGCTGCACCATCTCTATCTTATCTTCATTTTGCCTCTGGATCAACTCCTCTATAGTGGAAACTGAACGAAGAACTGAGATCCATCCAGGATGTGCACTAGAGGAGCTGTACATCCTGCAAACTCCACAATTGTGCTGAGAATCTGATATGTATGGACTTTAAAGTCATTTGTACATATCCGATTCTTTTGACCATTTAACTTCTCTCGTCTTGTTTGTTTCTTCTCTTTTATAATAAATTTTTAGTTTAGTTACTAAAGGATTGGCTGGCAGTGTGGTATTTTGCGTCAGCTAGAGCCAAACTTAGTTGATCAGGCAATGTGGCAGACCTTTGAGGGCTACGGAGAACATTTTTGATAAAGAGAATAATGTTTAAATAACTTCTCTCTTTACTGGATCTAATTGCTGATTGGGAGCCAGAGACCGGAATGCAATAAAGGGGGGGCTGGGTATTTCTTGTAGCTTTTTAAGTTCCTGGGAACTCAGAAGTACTGTTTGTGACTGGTTAGGGGGATCTAACTTCAGTGTTATCCACCATGGGAGAAGCTCCTTTCCTTTTGGAGCCTGCCTTGACATTGGAATTTTCAAGTGGGCTCTGTGGCGTACTGAGGGTGTCCGGCTCCCAGGGGCGAAGCCCAAATTTGCACCCGTGCTCTCCCCCCATGCAGGGCAGAAAGGGTCTTGGCTCCACCCCCCAGCTGTTCTAGGGAGGAGCAGCTATATCTGTGTGAGGGGTGTGAGATTTGGGGGGGGGTGCAAATGCCCCCCCTGCACCTACTCAGTCTGTGGCAACCGCCTCTCACTGCAGCAGCCCAGCCCTGACTAGGACAGGGCAGCCCCCCTGGCCTGAGGAGGGAAGGAGAAAGGGACCAGGTTGGCCCTTGATGACAAGCGGGGGGGGGGAGGGTGCTGAGGTGTGCCTCTCAGCACCTCTAGTGCCCCCTGAGCGGGGCTGGCCCAGCCTGGCATGTCCCAACCCCATACCTGCTGCTCTAGCCCACAGCCAGGTGCCAGCTCAGATGGGGGGCTTGGCTGGCCTTTCAGAGGTGGCCCTAAGCACCTCCTGCATCCTCTGCCATCCCATGAAGGGCCAGCCCAGCCCAGTGCCCCCCCCCCAACACTTACCCACCGCAGCTCCAGCCCAGCACTGGCTCAGACAGGGTGGCCTCACACAGACATCCCACCTTGGTGAAGGCGCGCATCAGGCTGGCCCTTCACGATGGGGGAGGGAATGCCGGAAGCCCTGTGCCCCTCCGAGCCTCCTGAATCCCCCATCTTCTGCACCTTGTGACAGGCCAGCCCAGGTCCCCCTCCCTGCAGCCTAGTGCCTGTGGGCCTGGCTCTCGCCTCGGTACATCATGGAGTGAGTTACCCTTGGCGCAGATGGGTCGTACAACGAGACCATGTTTCCCTCACATAGCTGTTTTCAAAACACCCTAACCGAGGGTGATGTGCGCTGGTAATTAACTAATGGAGGAGAACCAGGCTTGAAACTCTTGGTACATTTTAATATCCTTACCAGTGGATGTGGGCAATAAAGGGCAGTTTCCCCGCATTCTCCTGGGAAGGATTGACTGGGGAATGGTGGAGAGTACGTTGAGAGATCAAGAACAGAAATGAAATATAACAGCTGAACACAGGCTATAAATGTTTGAAACCCCAACCTGAGCTAATGGTTCTACCTTGGAAGGGGTTGTCTTCCTTACCCTTCAGTACCTCAGCATCCCAATAACAGATTGATTTGACCCTGGCGTGTGACGCGCTCACGGCTCTGATCTGGATTTCGTGGTGATCACAAGATGCTTGAG
The DNA here is from genome assembly GCA_007922175.1 of Pelusios castaneus. Lineage (NCBI taxonomy): Eukaryota > Metazoa > Chordata > Testudines > Pelomedusidae > Pelusios > Pelusios castaneus. The sequence continues at coordinate 6,991,706 of ML685798.1, forward strand.
AGAGTTGTGTGCTTCATGTGACACCATGCTGCGTTTATCAATTTTATGCCCCCTTGCAGCCGACCCAGCTTATGGACGTGACTCTCATAATACAACCATTGTGTCCTTAATGGCTCATCAGTTTACTCCCTGGGACCATATCACCTGGCAGATTCCTTAACATTAAGGACACAATGGTTTTACACACCCGCCTCTCTCAGGTATTTCAATAAAATAACAAGTTAAAGTATAGATATAACATCAAATTCCTAACTTCTAATCGAAATAGAATTCCTAGACATAAACTATATAATCATTCCCAGCAAATTACTACCTTTCTATTGATACCAAACATGACATTGTTCCTATGGATTATAGCATTTATGAGATATCCATTGAAAATAATATCATAAATGCTTCCCTAAATCCAGACAGCATCACACACAGGGCTCTGCCCTGCCCTTTGGGGGGCATGCCAGGCTCCCCGTGCCCCCCCCCCCAGCAGGGAGGGCACTGGTGTAGTCCTGGGGTAGCCCTAAGTCAACTTAGGGCTACCCCACATCTACACTGGCTTAATTCGACTTTAAAAAGTCGAATTAAGCCTTAAATCTACTTAAATCTAGGTTTACTAAAGTCGACTTAATTTTCATTGTCGACTTTAGCCAGCTGCTTAAGTCGACTTAAGTGTAGTGTAGACGCAGCCCTGAGGATGCTGTTCTAGTTTGTAGCCATAAGAAAATATCTTTTTGGCTCAGGGATTTGACTCTGTCCCCTACTTCCCAGGGGACTACCCTAACTCATGGACTACCCAAGGGCTGAGAATCTCCCCTTTTGAAGCTGCTCCACTTTATATAACTAACTCAACAGTCACTGAAGCACAACAGAGTCTTGTGGCACTTTTAAAGACTAACAGATTTATTAATCGCATGAGCTTTCGTGGGAGAAAATCCCACTTCGTCAGACGCTTTGAAGATAGGAAAGTTACAGAGTGGGAGGATATTAAATGTCAGTCACTGAAGCAAACAGTGCAAATGATGCCCTAGGCTGGTAAGAGTGTGTCCCTGTCCTATGAGAAGACCCAAAAGCAAACCCCTCTCCCTTCCCTCAAGTACCAGAGGAAATTGAACCCAAATCTCCCCCTCCCATCTGTGTGCTCAACCACTGTGCTAAAAGTTACAAGGGAGGCCCTTGTAGCGAATTTCAAAGGGGGTAGCCGTTTTAGTCTATTGCAGAAAAACAAGCAGAGTCCTGCGGCACTTTTAAAGACTAACAGATTTGTCACATGAGCTTTCGTGGGAGAAAATCCCACTTCGTCAGATGCTTTGAAGATGGGAAACTTGTAGCAAATAGTACCTCAATCCCCACAGCTATTTATTTTTATAATATTGGCCTATTCATGACAAGTTTGCAAATCATTTCAAAACCCCAAAAATGCATTTCTCAGCAAATTTACTATTAACACATTCACAGACATTTTAATGAGATTTTAGCCAGTGTGAACACCTTTCACTTCAAAAGCCTACAAGCATTGGAATTCTCTGTCTACTGTTCCACACTGTAGTACGATTTCTAGCCCTGCTACCTTAAATTTATTTTCACTTTCAACCCCTTTGTATTCAAAGTTTATCAGCTCTGATATGCAAAAGCCTTATCAAGGCTAGTGTAGCCCCTCCTTGTGGTGCGAGACATGTTTTTGTTTCAGAAGTTCTCCTTTCCACCCACTACTCATTAGCCTACACACTTGCTGATGTAATCTGACACCTTTGTCCCAATTCAAGAAAGGAAAGGGTCAGTTTCAGGTTGAATAAAATATTCATTTGACCCAAACCATTTTGTTTCCAGGTATTTTTAATTATTCATAAAATGGGAAGAGCTCCCTTGGGAGGTTTAGCATAGTTCTGTCAGGGGAGGAGACACACCTTCACCTGCTGTCTTCCCCAGAGTGTGAAGAAGAAACTTCAACTTTACAAGAAAGTAACGCAGGCATTGGCCTAGCAGAGTATATGTCTCTCTTAGCCTCTACTGGGGATGCTGTTCTAGTTTGTAGCCATAAGAAAATAGTCTTATTTAGTCTGCAGAAGAGAAGACTGAGGGGGGATTTGATAGCAACCTTCAACTACTTGAAGGGGTGCTCCAAAGAGGAAGAGGCTAGGCTGTTCTCAGTGGTAACAGAGGACAGAACAAGGAGCAATGGTTTCAAGTTACAGCTGGGGAGGTCGAGGTTGGATATTAGGAAAAACTTTCTCACTAGGCGGGTGGTGAAGCATTGGAATTGGTTACCTAGGGAGGTGGTGGAATCTCCGTCTTTGGAGGTATCTAAGGTTCGGTTGGACAATACCCTGGCTGGGATGATTTAGTGGGAGTGGTCCTGCTTTTTAGCAGGGGGTTGGACTAGATGACCTCATGAGGTCCCTTCCAACCCTATGATTCTATGAATTATGTTTACTGAAGAAGGTTGGAGCCCAAAGATGACAAATGCTTTAGCACATTGGGCTGTCACTTAAAATAGGGGGTTTGGTTGGTTTTTTTTGGGGGGGGGGAAGGGGGGAGAGAGAGCTATCCTAAGAAAGCAGATAGTAATTAGTTCTGCTAGTGGTCAGAGTAGGGAACCGCAAACAGGCCAAAGAGAGTCTGCACTCTGCTCCTGAATCTCATTAACACTTGGTCCAGGCACTTCAATCTCCTTTTGCCATGATTTCCCCCGCTAGTAAAAGAGATGATACTTAACATCATAAAGCAGCTGCATCCTTAGATGAAAGGCAGTAGAGAGCCACAAACTAACAGTGGAATGATGGAACACAACCACTGAATCCAGCGAGTTTTTTTTTTTATTGTGGTAAAGCTGATTCACAGTACAGCGGCAGATGGCACGACCGATGCGTATGTCTGTTCTGGACTGAGGAGTTGACAGTTCAGGCCTCAGCTCATTGGACAGGCAGTTGTACTAGGATTTGAGCTCAACTCCCCTGAGATTCTAGTATTAAACAGAACAAATCTAATTTTTAGGCTGCCTGGCAGAAGCAACCAATACTGGGTGGATTTAATTCTTGACTGAAGAGCCAAATTGTGCCCTGTCTTGCATGCCACTGAGAAGTACTAGGACCCACGGTGTCCTTTTCTCTTCTTTCGCTGGTGTCATACCTCTGCTTCCAGAGGCAACAGGCTCTGTAGAGCTACCATGGCCCTGTCTGTGGGGGGAGCAGAGCCTGAACTGCACCCTCCCAGTATATCCGGCACCAGAGGACACCGAGGATAGCTACACGTCAGTTTTCTCTTCGCCCCAGCAAGCCGTTTCCCACTGAAGCTGCTCCTGGTGCCCTTGCTGTGGAGAGGATCACAAACACTAAGGCTAGGGCAGACAGCTCTAGAACAGTTTACACAAAGCCTTGTGGCCTCAGGAGAGTAGGCTTCCACCCCAGCAAGGGCTCATTCACCTGCTCATCCACCAATGTGATATGTGCCATGTGCCAGCAATGCCCCTCTGCCTTATACATTGGACAAACTGGACTGTCTCTGTGCAAAGGAATAAATGGACACAAATCAGGTATCAGGAACAGTAACATTCAAAAAGCAATGGGGAATACAACCTCTCCTCCCGTTCTGTCCGTTACAGTGCTTCAACAGAAAAACTTCAAATCGAAGCTTCACAGGGAACCTGCACAGTTAGAACTCATATGCAAAGTCGATACCATTAACTTGGGTTTGAATAAAGATATGGGCTGCTTTTCTCATTGCAAAGGTGATTTCCCCCTTTCAACCTCCCCACCTTATCTGTTGTTCCACCCTGTTTGAATAAAAAAAATTGTTTGGTTTGCTGAAACAATCTGAACTGATCTTGTGACTTACCCTTCGCTGCATTCATTTATTCCCTTCCATATTGTAAGTTTTCCATTTCAAGCATCTGACGAAGTAGGATTCTACTCATGAAAGATCATGCAACAAATAAATTTGATAGTCTTTAACAGTGCCACCTAACATGTTACTCTGTTGAGGAGGGACGGACTCTGTCTTACCACCTCACAGTCAGGCAGCGGCTGCTTCAGCCACTCCTCAGCCTCTTTGGTCAGCAGGGCATTAGTCAGCTTGGCTGTTAGGCTGGGATTCTGTAAGGGTTACAGCTTCTGGAAAGAGACAACGCTCCCTCTGAGCTCCAGGGTTCTTCTATTATACTTCCTGTCCTGCTGCTACATCTGGCAAAAGGAGCAGAGTGGGTTTGGTTCTGCCCACTAGTGGGAGGGGACTGGCCCCTTGCTATTCACTCTGGAGGGAGGTCATCCCACCTCACTTCACTGTACTATACTATAAAGTAGCTCTTACTGGACATAGCTTGTACCTAAGGAAACGAAAACAGACAAAAATGGAGGGTGTACTGCAATAAAGCAAATGATAAGCTTCAAGTACATAGTTGCAACCAAACAAAAAGATCCTGCCAATATGAACTCATTTTATTGAACAATACATTAATGAGAACAGTTACTTGTTCCCCCAGGAATGATTAGCCATATATTTGCTATTACTGTGCTTAGGCCTGTCTGGTATTGGTTGTCATTAAAGTAAGAGTGAGGGCTATATTTTGCTCATTTAGTTCGGACACTTTTTATAAAAATGTTACATATTTTATTACTGAATGCAAATTTCAGTTCCTGCAACATCAAATATATTTTTTTACAAATACATCGGATATACTCCATATATGATCTCATATACATATCAAATAAACACATACATTAACATGACATCTAAATTGTAACAAATTTCTTCAAAGCAGATAAGCTTCAACTAGTATAGTCCAAGATGAAAATACATCTCACAGACAAACTCTGAGTACATCCCACACTAATGTTGAACATGAACTAGTGTAGAGGCCCCCACACTTCCTAACTGACAAAAACTGAAATAACCAATCACACAAGTAGTATATTTCCATTAATTTGTAAATTACAATAGACATGTTCCAAAGGTGTAGCTGTGTTGTCGGTCTGTTTTGTAGCCAGAATTTTTTGTCCCAAACTGTTTAAAACTATCAAAATAGAATATTGGGGAAGAAACCAACAGAAAAGCCTCAAAGGAGTTTAAATTCTTGAAAGTCAGTGAATGATTCAGTTACCTGGCTACAGGATGGTAATAGTACCAGAGCCTCTTTTGCAGTATTCAAAATAGCAATTAGTGTTAAGATACAAGAAAAAAATTAGTGATAATGAAATTCAGCAACTTGGAACTGAAAAATAATCCACTTTGACATAGCCCCGCCCAAGGACACCGAATGTCCTGATTACAGAGTATTGTCCCTCACTACCCCACTCTCCTAATGTTTCCCTCTGTGTTCCTTACGTAGCCCTCAGAATGTCATATCTCATCCCCTTCCCTTAACGACCCCTACATTGTACGTCTCCCCTTACCTCCTCCGCCCACCTGCCTATAGCCTGAGATTTTTGTTCAAGAGCTGTCAAATTTAGGACCATAGGTTGAAAGAAAAGCCTCAAACAGGGTTTAAAAATTTAGAGACTGTTAGGTAATTTATTAGAATAAGTAAAGGAGTGGGCCCAATAGTAAAACATTCTGTGGTGTTTTAAATAAAAATGTTAGAAAAAGACAGGTAAAATTTGACATGGAAAAGGTTCAGTTCTTGCCCGTGTATGTGCTCCTCCAGCATCCCCCCTTTACATGTCCATTAGGTAGCCCTTTAGATGCCACCCCCTCATCCCTCACCCTTCCCTAATGTCCCCCTACGTGTCTGTGACAGGGTAGGCTTAGCCTGCTCTGGAAAGGCCAACCAAACCCTGTGGATGGCAGAAGTCCCACCCCTTAAGCCCTGCCGGGCATGCTCGGACTGCTGCCCTAGTATAAATGAGGGCAGCACAGCTCAGTCTGGGCTGGCTGGTATGGAGGAAGGACGCCTGCTGGAGGCTCCTGTGGAGGAGGCACACCAGCCCCTGTGGGAGAGCAGCAGCAAGCCAGGGAAGCTGGGAGGAGTGCAGCCATTACCTGCAAGTGGCCAGGAGGCAGATGTGCAGGTACACACAACTACTTGGGAACCCCAGAACCCTGAGGAGGAGCTAACGGAGTTAGCTGCAGGAGGGGACAACCAGGAGCTCCATGGAGGGACTGCTACAATGAACCTGGGTAGGAAGTAGCCCAGGGGGTCTGAATGGGGGAGTACTGGGTGTGGTCCACATTTGAAGTCAGTGTGTTATGGTCTGGATCCCCACTGACTTGGTGCCGTACACCCGGTACTGATAGGGCCCTGGGCTGGGGCCTGGTGGAGGGCCTGAGCCCCCCTGCCCTGGGTAACCCATACCTGGGGCAACAGCCCCTGTTGATTGACTCTGTGGCCCCCAGGCTGTACTGCCCTGATTTGTAAGGGCTATTGCTAAACTGTGTATTCACTCTGTGGCCGCTAGGCCCTACTGCCCTGCCCCATAAGGGCTTGGGATTAACTCTGCAGACTCCACCACTCTGTGCTGCCCTGTCCTACAAGGCTATTTATTGACTTGTAGTGAAGCTGTCAAGTTGTGGGGATGCCCCGGCCCCCGGGCTCAGCAACTGCTACTATTAACTAAACTTTAAACTAAAGAAGAAAAATTTGCTAACTTCGAAAAGTAAGGAGTATAAGGAATGCTAGGACGGATCTCTACGATGAGAGACCCACGATCCGACTAGCCGTCACTGCGGTAAGAAGGAACTGACGGGGGAAGGGTCGGCGAGCCCTTATAAGGCGCGCTATGCAGGCGCGACTCCAGGGGGCTCTGTAGCCGACCCTCTGGGGATGCTAGGGAAATCCTTTCCGGCAGCCGTGCACGATGCGCGCGCACACCTAATTGGAGTCGACGTGAGCAATCACTCGAAGGAGAACCCCAGATTTTCCCCATCCAGGGGTGCTGTGGAGGGCTCCACTCATGACAGTGTCCCTTACATAGCCCTTGGAGCAGCGTCACTCTGTTTGTCCCCTTATGACACCCCCTGTACAGGTCACTCCTGTACATAGCACCTCCCCTACCCATCCTGATGGTCTACTTCCTTGTTATCAGCCAATCTGCTTTTACACTTCTGTTCTGTACACAGTCAATCCTCTGTATGGGCTCCTAGCTTCCTACCACCCCCACCCTGCTTCCCTTGCCAGACTATAAATAGCCAAGTGTCAGTCAGTGGAATTCAGCAGAGAAGACAGCAGCAAGACTGCAGTACAAGAGATAGGAGAGGACAACACGACGGTAGTGAAGGAGAGAGAAGAAAAGACCATAAGAACTGCAGAAGAGAGAAACAGGCAGACAAGCAGTAGCAGCAGAGGACACCTGGCAAAATGAGAACGCTGACAGAACTGCTGAGAAAGGACCAAGAAAACTTGCAGTAAAAATCTCCAAAAGCAAGGAATTTTCTTTCGGTTTAAGTAATTGGGCTAACTCAGTCCCCACACTGTGCTTATAAATGAAAGGTAAGTCTTATGGTTAGACATATCAGAAGGACCTTTCCTTGATAAACCAGAGGGATCTTTCTGTAAAAGGTTGTAAGTATAAGAATTCTTGTTTGTGCCTGTGAATTAAACTGAATGCCTGCAATCTGAGACCTGGTCTACGCTGACAGCAAGGTTCAGCATAATGCTGCTTACTTCAACCTTCTGCAGCCTGTGTCTCTACTATCAGAGCAGTACATTTAAAACAAAAAACAAAAAAACCCAACCTAATTCAATCTAACACCACCCCTGCAAGTGGTGTAGGACTGAAGTCAAAATCTACAATTTCCAATTTAGATCCAGGTAGCCTGAAAGCAGCTTTTCTGGGTTTTTCCTGTCTTATCATCATGGCAGCATAGCTCCTCCCCTGCCTGCAGCCCCGGAAACTTTTTGATTAATTCCTCTCTCTGTATGAAGCACTGCCTCTCTATTGTGTCTGCAGCAGAGAAACAGGTCTGACTATGACTTACACTTCCCTGCATTTATTTTGCTCCCATTCTGTAAGTTCCCATGTTCAAGCATCTGACAAAAGTAGGATTTTCTCCCACAAAAACTCATATGATAAATTTGTTAGTCTTTAAAACTGCCACAGGACTTCGTGTTTGTTTTTTGTATTTTTTTTTTTTAAACAAGCAAGCTTGATGACCTCAGTGTAAGGAATGAATGAAATGGGTGTGCATGAGAGAATGAAGATGGATGAGTGTATATGAACGTCATTTTATATACAGGTTTCAAGATTTAAGAACTTGCTGCTAGCATCCTACATGAGATTGATCACTCATGCATTTAAGTTTTTCTCTATTTTATGATACTGCAATATTGGTATACTTGTGTTACAGGTGACTTGTATACATTAAGATACCTATATGTTGCAATACCATAAATACATGGGCCAAGCAAATTTATTTTTCTTTATTGATTATGCCTCATCCCAGTTAAGTATTCATATCAATGTAATTAATATGTGCTAAGGAAATATTGCAATGTAATACTCATATAATGTAAACCATGACATTACACTTATTTGATTTTGCATCACATTAGGTTATCATTTATTACGGAATCTTGTATTGTCTTAAGCAACTTATTTCTTAAGTTACATTGTGTTGATTTTTAATTTAAAATACAATAGTACAGAATTACTATTTTATGGAAACATTTTGTTTTCAAAAAAATTGTCCGAGTGTTAATCCTTTGATCAGAGTGCTGTCTACATGTCCTCTCAAGGCATTTAGGTTTAGGGACTTCTCCAATAATTTAAATGGAAACCCCCTAGTAAACCCTTATAAATCTCTTAGGGCAGACCACTTCCCATTACTCACTTTTAGAATTAAGGTGTGGATTGGTTCATTAGTAGACCCAATGCATTACAGGATCTTGCAAGCCTTCCAAAGTTTAGGGTAACAGTGCATGTAGTAGGAGCAAAGATATGGGAATGGTAGTAAAATTGAGACTTCTCAATAGTAGTATCCCTTTTAAAATTTTTGGACTATGTTCTTCATCCCTCTATACTAACATGAGCAGCCTGACAGAGCTATACATCTCAATTCTGGAAGCTCTAAAAGGAGAAGGGGGGGGGGAGGAAGCTCTAACATCCTAGTCAGCCTGCAGCTAGTTGTGTATATATATAGCACTAAATTACTTTTTGTACAGAAATAGACAAATATTCAATATGCCTCCTCTGATGATCATGCTGCTTTTAAAAGAGCAGGAATAACATCACTTATTGTGCGTAAGAAGCTAGTAATCTTTGGAGGTTTCTTCAAAGGTAACATTTTGCTAAGGTGCTGCAGTAGTTTTCTCCACTTCTCTGGTTTCTGTCATGGTGGCAGTGAAGTGCCGTTTCCCATCTAAATACAACATGGATTCTGAAATGACAGGAGGCGGGTGGGGGGAGTTTTGTTTTTTTTAAAAGTCAAATTCTCAGTTAAAAACTCAGCCACGAGATTGTACTGAACTCTACAAGTGACTCTGATTGCTTCTCAATCTTGAATATATTTGCAGTAATGGCAGGGTATAGAATATAGTTTAGCATTAAGGGGCAGTTTGTGTTACATAACTAGTACTAGCAGTCTATTGAAATTAAGACTGCTCCTCCAGCAGACAGGAAATAGGCTTTCCCTTCCAAGGAGAAAGTACTAATGGAATGCATTAAGATTGCTACTTACCACCATATGTTTTTGGGACAATCTGTGGTACCTCGCTTTCCGACATAAATGTGAAATGGAAGACGTTGGTTGTCTTGTGCTCTCTGGTATCTGAATCATAAACCTCACTGTGTACTCTGATCTGGATATAGTTATTTTCTGTATAACAAACCTAGACAGAACAGGGGATGCTATTATTATATCATTTATATTAAAGAAAGGGGACAAGATGGAGGAGTTCATTTTAGTTCCTGACAATCAAAGTCAGTTTCTCTTTCCGAACTCATTGTTTATTGCCAGTGATTGATAATTAAGACATTAAACTAAACAAGTTTTGTGACTGCTTGAAAAAAGATATCAACTCCTACCTGTGCAGAAAGAAATAATAAGGATCCAATCTCAACTGGTCTTTGAAACATGATATCATCTACAGCTACAATAAAAGGTCTGGAACCTCTGGTGGAGGAAAAAAAAGACACTTTGAATTCAAGAGCAGTAAAGTGTATCTGAAACAGCCCTAGAAATAGAAAAACTGATAAAATTATAATTCCTGAGTACCAAGAAGAAAAATACTGTGCAGGAAGACCAGCACAGAGAGGCCTTACCCATACTACTACACCACACTATATGGTAGAACTAAAACAATCTTCTTACACTGTTGGTTTGTTTAGTCCTCTTCACTTAGGCCTTACTCCTGCAAAGCTAATATGTGCTTAATATTCAGTATATGTATAGTACCACCGATGTCAGTGGGGCTACTCAGGTGCTTAAAGTTAGGCACATTTGTAAGTGTTTGCAGAATCGTGGCCCTAGTCAGGCTTCTAAGAGTAAGTAGCTATAAGGTAAAAAATCATGAGCCAGGTCATATCACAAATATGACAAGATGCAATACCTACAGAAATCTGTTTAACACTTTTAGACAATATGTGCATCTCCAAGTGTTAGTGACAGTAGCACAGAAAGGCACTTTGAAATTAAAATTCCATCAATTACGTATTTTCCGAGATACAGATTGTAAAATCTGAGCTCAAGAATTCTGGTATGCAAATTTAGAATTCTTAGTGAAAGGTGTGTTCTGACCCTGCTTAGGCACAAGTTATAGCTAATGGATTCTACTGTGAGAATACCCATTCAGATATCAAACTCTTTTCTAGCCCTACTATACATATTTTCCACTGACTGCTGAACTGATGTTTTGTAGGGTGATTTTCCCTACTCCATTAATAAAACACACAAGTTATGGATTACGTAAAAACACTGCAAACCTGAAACTCACCCATAGCTGCAGGCAGTAGCCCATCCCAGCTCAAAGGCCTTCCTCATGAGAAATCCCCCAAAAATTCTATTGAAAATGTTCCGTTCCTGCATTTAGAAAAAACACACACAAACTGGCAATAACATGCATATACTCACACACTAGAGTGGTAAAGCCCCTCAGATACATGGAATTAAAAACAGCACCTATAATGAGCACTTGCAGCTGTACAGCACAAATAAAACGTATAGAGAAGTCAAAAAGTCTCACTTAAGAGCGAACCTCATCCAAAACATTAAATAAAAAAATAAATAGTGTTTAGCCCATCCTAAAAATTCTGCAGAATTTCAGGTGTTCTCAGGTTTGTATTTGCACTACTGGAACTGTACATTTGCTGAACCCTGCAGAAAACCCTTTAATTTTAGGGCTTGCATTGCAAAAATCTTAGTCTCACTGGCATATCTAATGCTAATTGTAAAAGATGGCAGACAAAAGGTGTTAAAACAATATGAACTGTTCAGTCAGTCTTGAGCGCTCCATGCATTAGACTAACACACACAGATACTGTCTCTGAACAAACATCCACTGCCCTCAGAGGTCTGTGGAGGAATTCCTTTACATAAGATATCCCTTCTAATCAGTTACAAGGAAGCACTAAAAGTATTATATTTAGAAGGTAACTATATTTAAATGTCAGAATAAAAAAATAAAGCTCAAGTTAAATGACAGAGCCATCAATCTTAAAGATTGATTAATGCCTCATTACAGTTATGGAGTTAAAGAAAGATGATTCATAACTCATTCATTTTGATTTTAGTACTCCATCAAATACCTGAGGATGGCAGATCTCCAAGCTCTTAAGTTTTGCATCTTCCATCCACACCGAATTGGGTGGTAGCACACGACTCCGAAAACTTACAGTCCTATAGAAACAAGTGGTTTTAGGCAATATATTCAATATCCGGCTTTAACAGTACTCAACAAGTACCCAACTGCAAGAACAGTGCACACATACCAAGCTAGTATTCAAAAGGAAAAAAATGCAAGTCCTAGTATATACTGTTTCTGACAGACCTTGAAAACCATAATCAGCCAGCATCAATCACTCTTAATTAACACAAGTGTCTACTCTAAGGCCCCAGTCTTTCAAACATGTATGCTCGTATTTAAGTGCATCATTTCAGTGGGACTAGTCATACGAGTAAAATTAGACCCTATTGCTCAAAATATTTACACATTTTTAATGTGGAACAGTTAAACCCTCTTGACTTGAAACATTTAAACAAAAAAAACCAAAACACCCAACACTCATTCTTCACTTTCTAAACAAGTTCTCCACCTTTTCTATTAGGACAGTGTTTTCACCCAGTGATCCATGGACCACAAGGATTCACAAACTATGTCAGATTTCCAAAGGAGTTCGTACCTCCATTTGAAATTGTTAAGGCTTTGCAAATGAAAAAGGTTAAAAGCCGCTGTATTAGGATATACAAAGATATCAGATGCCAGATGAATCAACCACAGACACAGTTTAAGATTTGCAAATGTATCTAGAGGATTTAAATATATATATATGCTAAATTTAATGAAAGATATGTCTAAATCCACTAAGCAACCTTAAACTTCAACTATATAGCAACTTAATTTTAAGAAATATACATTGTGAATTATAATAATAAATAAGAGCTCCTCTAATGTTATTTCTATAGACATTACAGAAGTTGCTTATGTACTGCTATTTGTTAATAAAGCTTTAGTTCAACACTGAGTGCATGTGTCTAACGCTAAAGCTGTTGCTTAAGAAAGCTTAAATACATCATGTATATTGAAGGAATTTAAAAAAAACAAGACAAAACTAAAAATATAAAAGGTAATAAAATGTCTCCCTTACTCTTTTTGTCCTTCCCCTTCCTCCTTTGTCACTTCACTTTCTGTATCTTACTTTGACTTTTCTTCTGTCTTTTCAGAGTCTAATTTCACTTCAGATTAAAAATATTATTAATTGTACAAAAGTTAGATTTTTGGCTGTCTTTTGCATCTATTAGCATCCCTTCACTTCTTAATCTTTTCTAATTCTGCCCCTTTTTACCCATCACATTTTATTTTATTTTAAATTTTTCATTCTGGTTTTCTTGTCCATAAGGCATAACCTCAATTTCCCAGCCTTCTCACAATCTGTAAAATTAGTATGCTACCAGTTCAATTCTGACACCTTGTATGTCTATGTTTGCAATGTGGTATGAGAATCTTGGATCAGAAGGTGACAATTATTATGGCTCAGGAACCTCTTCCCTTTAAAAGTCTACCCATTTATTAAGATACAAAGCTTGTGTGCAATGCAAGTTCCAAGAGCCACATAGGAAGTTTTTTTTTTTAAATGTTGCTTAAGTATGAATAACTCCTTTTTAAAGATTATTCTATGCCGCTTTCTCAGAAGCCATCTACTGTAACCTCATTGTTTTATTCTTGAGTGCAGCTGCTGCATAACATTAGCTTTCTTGGATGGCACAAAGTTCTGTTCAGGAACATATGGGGTAAAACAGCCCACTGATGGTGTATACCAGGTACAGGAGACAGCATCCAAGTGTGTAAGTGGTGTCTGCATTCCTTTGAGTCATCTACCCTGACGCATTCAACTACCACATTGCTACTCCTTCTTGCAAGTTATTAATTCTTCCCTTACTTGCCTTGTGTCCAGTGTATTAAGGAATATGCTATGAACAATGTTTCTTTCTTCTGCAGTAGGAGCCATTTTCAGTAAGGATGTAGAGCTGAAATCTACCCTCCTCATCTTGTTCGCTAAAGAAAAAAATTAGAGCACAAAGGTTGAAGAACATCACTTATTTTGAACTGCTTTACAAAGGAGTCAACTCCTTTTAAAAATTCGTCACCAAACTATAATTTTTTAATTCATAATCAGACTACATCAGAAATTCGCTTTTAATATTTGTCTACATTGGAAAAATAATATAGGGTGTAATCTGCCCAATTGAAATCAATGGGAGTTTTGCAATTGACTTCACTGAGGCTAGGATTTCACCCATATGTTTTGTTTAAGTGCTTTATTTTAAAAGTGGTTCCTTAGCTGGTGTGCCAATAGAATTTGTTGTGTTTAAAAAAAGAAAAAAAAAAGAATGTACTGGAGATCCCTTATTCATATACCAGGATATTCATTTAACCACTACAGTGTGATGAATACTAAAGAATGCAAAACGAAATGAACAGAATGTGACATTTCTATTTTTTGTATTGTTGGCAGTATATACTCTAAATATTTACTGAAAATACCCTACAACTTTTAAGAAAAAGAAAGATGAAGAGGTTTCTGGCACTTTTTCCTGTTCACCTTTAAAAACAAACAAAAACAAAGAAAATAATGTAATGAGCCAGGATTCGTGCTTTATGTTGCTCCCCCCCAGGTTGACATTTCCATGACAAGTTCCAAGGTCCATCCCTCATATTTTCCTCAATAGTATTTCTGTGGTTAGTTGCTCATGCATCTGGATTGTCCCACTAACTCGTTAGTTATTGTGTATGTAATACAAAGAACCAAATTCATGAGGCCATGAGTTACTATTACTAGTTTTGGAAGCTCACAATTTTTCAGATTTTAACTAAGTTGTCTATTTGAGCTCATTCAAGCAGTTTTGAACTCCTCTGAAACAAGATATTTTTGAAGCAAACTTGAATTAAATAAAAAAGCCCAGTGGTGATGCAAGAAAGAAAAAAAAATCAATCATACATAATGCTACAAACCCCAAAAATTTACCATGCAGGTATAGAGAGCTAACAATGACTTGCTCTGTATCTTAGGTCTTGTGCAGTGAAATACACTTAGGATATAAAGGGATACACCAGCAACTAGTCATTTTGGTTGCTTCTGTTTCTGGGCGCCCAAGCTGGGATACTTTAAAGGGCTCAGTTTTTAGAAGGTGATAAGACACCCAGTTGTTGAAAACTAGGCCCCTCTAAAGTGTTTAATTAGTCATCAAAAGATTAAAGCACCAAAACCTGAAGTTAATAGGATTTAAATGAACACTTAATGATAAGCTTGTGCTTAAATGTTGTCCTGAATAAAGTATTTGAAGGGCAAGACATTATGTAATTCATCTTAAGTAGCATAGCCCCAAATACGGAGACAAGACAAGATGCCATAGTTCAGGAAGTATGATTTATTGAATTAACATACACTTTCCTTACTTTGAGATAATTATTCAGCAGTCAGCACCCCTGAAGTAGTACACGCCTGTATTCAAATTGATACAACTAGATATAGTCTAAAACAAAACCCTGTATCTGAACTCCAGTGGATTTGATGGAAGGGGGAAAAGCATTTTGAAATCAGATTCAGGTATGTGGGGTGGAAGTAAATTTGATCTTAGTTGCTTTTTAAATAAATTATGTGACGTAATGCATTCCATCACACCCCTTTAATGTGATCTGAGTAACTTTTCTGTTCACCTTTGCAACGTAATTGTGATTTAATGCAGGGGTCAGCAACCTTTGCCAACCCCCGTGCCGGCCCCTCTTCCCTTTCTCTCAGCTGGTGCTGGTGGCCCCCTCTGCCAAAGAAAAGCAGCAGCCGCCTGAAAATTCAGTGGTGGCCACAGCTGGTGGCAGGTGGAGGTGCTTCCCAGGCATGCCACTGAAAGGAGCTGCTCACAGAAAGAAGCCACCCAGAGCAGCTCCTTTTAGCAACGTGGTTCTCCAGGCACGCCATGGAAAGAAGCTGCCTGGAGTGGCTCCTTTTGGTGATGCCACAGAGAGGAGCCATTGCAGGCGGCTTTCTTTCCGCAGCATGCCTGGGGCATGGGCATGGAGGGGATCCCCAGTACCCCAGCTGCCCCCAAAAGAAGCCACTGAGTGGCTTTCAGTGGCAGGAACAGCAATTTTTGTGCACCACAGAGAGTGCCATATGCTGCTCCAAATGGGCTCCCTTGCCACACGAGCCAGAGGTCGCCTACCACTGATTTAATGTGAAGTATACCATACAAAGTCTTTCTTTTTAAAGGCTCTTGACATACTCTGCATTATTGTTATGGTATCATGTTTCCTGCAGCATCACGCACATGTACCCATGTGAAACATGTCCCTATGTACTTCACATACCTGGGGTCGGGGGGGGGGGGGGGGAACAGAGAAACAGAGTCGTGCTGAATGTACACTGAAGAGGTGCATGACAAAGACAATGCAAATTAAGCTCCCTAGCTCAGGCGGGAAAGATTATGATTCCAAGGATCCCAGGAGGGGGTGTTTGGAGAAAGAACACACACATTGAACAGAGTGAGTCTTTTTGCCAGAGAAACTCCATCTTGAAATATCCCCATCTACAAGCAAGGTCTGGGCCCTGCCCATGGAGGAGCAGAGACTAGCTGGAAACCATCATAGCCAAATTTGAGTGGTGAGCTGAGCATAACTATAGTAGTGATTTTAGATTAGACTGCGAATTATCTTTTATTTGCTTATGTTAACTCCTGACCGATTACTTGATTGTGCAGTGATTTGCTGTATACTCACTTAAAACTGATCATGTTCTAATCAATAAACTAGAGTTTGTTTTACCTAAAGCGATGTGGATTTTAGAGACAGGATGATTGCGTGGATACCTAATCACTAGCAAAAGCTATTTGCACATCAGTTTCTTTGTTACACTGATGGATGGGAGTAAATGAGCCTGCAGAGATCTGGGAAGGCCCCAATCCCTGCAGACATAAATTCCCAGTGTGTCATCTGGGGACTGGAGGTGCTTGTTGGGGGACCGTCCCAAGTGGCTAGTGAGCGCACATCCACTACCTGGGACCAATTATGTGCAGGAGGCTGGTGTAGACTGACCCTGGAGTGGAGATCCACCTTGTAAAGCAGGGTAAGTGGGGGGTCCAGGAGTGGGCTATCTAGGAGGCACAATGATACACCAGTCCAGGCTCACAAACTCTTGCTAGTAGAATTTCTGAACTCCACTCTCTCTCTCAGTTACTGCAATGAATCTAATATAGAGAGTTTCCCACTTTCATAAAGTATACAGGAAGCATTACTTACATTCTCCTTTCTCGTAGATTTCTTCTTCCTCTGGACCCTCAGGAATTAATGGATTAACAAATGCTGGCCTATGGATATGAATTATTTTTATAAAGTTATATGCCTTAGCAAAGTTTGTCATGTGAATGCACAGGGGGAAGACCAATAGAAATTATTTCATTTTTATTTACATACAACCTAAGAGAATGACATCGCTTTATCACACATAATATTACATCTAAGGAAATAAGTTTCATAGGAAAACAAACAAGGAGTCCTGTTAAAGACTAAAATTTGTTTATCGCATAACAATACATTTGTTAGCCTTTAAAAGTGCCACCAGACTGTTTTGCTGAACTAGACCGACACGGCTACCCCTCTGGAAGTTTCATAAGACATCTGGTGACATTGGAAGGTCACCAGCTGGCTTCATTACTCAGCATATTTCAAACTGCTAACAGCTTTTTAGTATAATTAAAAATGAGTATTTCCATCATGTTAGACTGCTGAGGCAGCTTCTCTCTGGTCCCCATCCTTGAAGGAGGCTGCTGTCTCCTTTCTCCTTAGTCTGTCAGAACCCAGATTTGCTGACTTTCCAGGCATGCGTGCAGAAGGTTTTCTCCTTCTGTTCTCGGACTACAGAGAAAGGAGCTGGGCTGAGGTGGTCTTTTTATATTATTTTGTATGTTTTATTCTTTGGGATAGCTACCCAGATCTGAAGTTAGGAAGGATGGTAGAGAACTAGCTTAAGACTTGGGTCATCCTTGGCCAATTCCTGCTCTACCACAGCTATCCTATTTAATCTCAAGAAAGTCACTTATTCTCTCAGTACCTCACTTCCCTGCCTTTAAAATGGGGATAACAGCACCAACTACCGCACAGAGATATTATGAGGATAAATACATTAAAAACTGTAAAGTGCTCAGATACTATCGCAACAGGACACATTTAATTACCTGCAATTGATATTTTAGAAGCTCAAAGAAAAACATGTGACCACATTATGTCAAAGACACCGAATTATTTTAATCACAAAAATATTTTTCTATTATGACACACATACAAGTTAAGCCTATTATGAATAGACAGTTAATATTTGTAAACTACAAACTAAACAAGAAAGAGGTAGAAGTTTTAGTTAAGCTTCCCACAGCAATGTTAATGCCATATTAACGAGAAAGAGAAAATGATCTGTTTGTTTTAAATGACCAAGCAAAATAATGCATAAGAAGTAAAACCAGCAAGATAGGGAAACTTAAAACTAGAATCTTAAAATTCTTCAGACTCATTAACAGTCCCAGTTATTAGTTCGACAGGTTTTGAGTTGACAGAGTCCTCTAAGGAACTCCCAGTATGGTATTAAAATTAAATTTAAGATTGACCATTTACAAATTGAGGTCAGTCCTTCCTTCCCTTGATACAGGGACCAATTCTCATGGTTACAGTGGGCAATCTTGGTGGGTTCCAAATGAATCTTTCTTCTGGCATGTTACTCGGGTCTACTGTTTAAATTCAGGGAAACCCCAATTCCAGAAATTGGTCAAATGCCAATTGTACTTTGAAAACTACCAATAGTACTGTACACCGCCTCTCTCACAAGCCCTCCCCAAAGAGAAATTGAAAATACACTGCTTATTTCCTAACAAAAGAGACAAGTATCATATTTGCTTTAGTTATAAGTTAATGATAAAGTTAAGAGCATTTGACACTTTCCAGCAACAATAATCTGAATTAAGTGGTATTCCCAAAGTCTCATGCAAATAAATTACCTCTTGTTTTCTGGATCACGGGCCACCATGACAAAGGTTGCATCTAACACAGGACTGTAGGCACTGTCATGCAACTAAGGTAGAAGAAAAATTCAGTTTTAATCTCTAAAAAAAGTGACAGAGTTTAATAGGCCACCCAGTTCATACTAATAATGTAATTAAGATATTGTTTGCTTTCATGTTATTTCACCACTTCCCAGTTCTCTTGGAATAGACCCAACACAAGAGACATTCTTGACATAATATTCTATTTCACCAAAACTGCAGTGCAATTATTCAACAGTAATACAGGTTACCCAATTATTATTAAAAAAATAACTAGTTACCAGTTATTTCTCACTTTCAGTCATCTGTTTCCAGTGACTTTCCCATCTTACCAAATATGGTGATCAGTTAGACCCTTAGCGCATGAGCAAAACTGACTGGCCAGACACCTGAGAAAGAATTCTCTGTAACATCTCAGAGTTTTCCACCTCTAATCTCCCATATCCGGACACTGGAGGCTAAGAGCAGTTATGGACGGGTCATGGGCCGTTGCAGGTAACTTCATCATATCATCCCTGCCATAATTTTACCAAGCTCAGTTTTAAAACAAGTTAGCATCTTTGCCCTTATTTCTTCCTTTGGAAAACTGTTCCAGATCATTATGTATCTAACAGTTAGAAACCATCTAAATTCAAGCCTAAATTTATTGATGGCCAATTTACATCCCTTTGTTCTTGTGCCAAAATTGGCCCTTAACTTAAATTAACTACTCTCCCTTCCTGCGCTGTTATATAGAGACTGGAGATCAATTGTTCTCCATGTCTGTTGAAGGCAGGACAAGAAGTACCGGTAATGGGCTTAATCTGAAGCAAGAGAGATTTAGATTAGATTATCAGGAAAACTTTTTAACTCTAAGAATAGTTGTTAAACTCTGGAACAGACTTTTAAGGGACGTTGTTGCATTCCCATCATTGGAGGATTTTAAAACTGGTTAGACAAACCCCTGTCAGGAATGTTCTAGCTTTACTCAGTCCTGCACCAGTGCAGGGGACTGGACTACATGAGCTCTTGAAGTCCTTTCCAGCCCTGAGTTTCTCCAATATCCCATTTCAATATCAATTCCAAATGCTGGCATTCTAATTTGGGCATCTTCTGATGTTAAAATACAGAAGAAAACGTTTTCAGACAGAAAGGAGGACCCTTTGCTTGAGAAACGCAGGGTTTAGGATCTGCCATGTATCATCAAATCAATAGTCCATCCTGTCTCCAACAGCATCAGGTACTTCAGTGGAAGATATAAAACACCTACTATAAATTACGCAGTAGGGAAGAAAGAACAGGGAAGTATATGGCTAACCATACATCCTGAAACACGGGGGTTTGTAGCCCTTCTAAAATATTTACCCTCAGTGTAACTGATCACTCATAATTCCTTCTGAGACATCCAAGGTATCTTGGGAGAAATTAAGAGGGTTTTCCTCAAATCGAAGGAAAAAAGAAAAAAAAAAAAAAGAGGTAACTTACGCCAACCTGAAGCATGTGCATCTTAACTTCCATTGAGGTCTTTCCAACCCAGGAAACATTTCCAGTGAATTTGATATCACAGTCTGGGTATATCACCTTCTTGCACAAATCTAGAACATACACAACAGCAGGATAATTGAAGATCAGTATTTAAAAAGCCAGGCTTTGGATTCTCTAACACCACCTCACAAGGAGTATGCAGCACAAAGTGGCCCCAAAGCAGCCAGAGATGGCCAGCCAATATTGTGGATTGAAGCAGCTCAACCAGTTTCCATACCAACCACTTCTCCCAACAGCAGGTCTTGGTAGCACACAGAAGGAAGCAGCATGATAGATCATAGTGAATTTCTAGTACACCCTAACTTCCACTATTGTAAGGTTCCTGAGAGTCCCTAAACCCCTGTAAACTGGCTGCCACCTCACACACCCAAAATGCAGCTCTGAATTGGTAGAGAATCAGGGCTTCGATGCTTCATAGTCACAGAGCAAATTTATTCTGTTGCAGCTACCTGATATTTAAAAAAAAAAAAAAAAAAACCCAAGATTTGCACTGCTTTAGAATCATCAGTAATGGACTCAAACACTCTGTTCATGTCACTTCTCAGTAGCAAGTCATCTTAATTGCCAATTACAATTCATCTTTTTTAAATGCTTTAATAGATTTATTTATCATAAGAAGGGAAGACCTCCCCACTCTACTCCCAGCTCTGCTACTAGGCTGCAGGATGACCTGGGCAAGTCACTTCATCAGTTTCTATATCTATACAATGAGGATAGTGACACTGAAATCCTTTGTAAAGTACTTTGAGATCTACAGATGGAAAGTGCTAAATAAAGCTAACTATTTTTAAAGTACCATTACTGTGCTTGGTTATGTACTGTACAAAATCTAAGATGAGTCATATTGCTATAAACTTTTTTCCTTGGCTCTTGGAAGAAGAGCAACACTGACCTATCAATATCTCAGAGACAGACTTGATTGATGAAAGACTGAACACAAATGTGTGAAACATGAAATATTTACTTTTTGGAAGGAAAGGCAACAGAAAAGGCAGAATAGTATCTAAGAAAAAATGCAAAGTATCAGAATTAACTAAAACTACTTCATGTAAAAAGAGAAGGAGGAAATCAGTTTCTCCTGGAGATACACAGTTAACTACTATATTTTCACAGAATAGATTTTTTTTTTTTTAAGTTGATCAAATGACACTTACCAATTTTATCCACCAGGGCTGTAACTATTGATAAAGGAGATCTCAGAGGAGCTTCATGCTTGGTGTGAGTGTAACAAATGAGAACTGCAGATAAATAAAGGTTATTCGTTATCTGTTCTCCTAGATTTTAAAAAGGGATTTTAAAGAGTGGAACAAGCTTCATAATGTAGCCATTGTATATCGCAATGTAGGACACATATCATTTAAGTTACTATGGTCGGATCATGCAAGTGCATAAAGTAAACCCATTCCTTACATCTATTTCACATGGCACTTGATCTTTTTAGTATTTATACAGTTTTGACTTTATGAAGGTTTTTGTAACTGAGGGTACACATACATTGTAAAAAAAAAAAGTATTCTTAACACAGGTTAGATAACTAGAGTTAATATAGTATTAACTCAGGCTGGCAGGTCAAAATCATCCTCAGACGCCCCCATAAGCTTTCATTTGCGCTTCTAACCCAAGTTGAAACCAAATGTTAATGTCTTTGCTGTTTTCACCGCTATTTTAACTTGAAACAGCTAACCAATGGTTAAGAACATGCCCTTTCTTGCTATACAAACATAGCCTAAGGGTATTTACTTGCACTTTAAGCAGTGTTCAATAGAAAAGCAGCACTAGACATAGTGAGAAATCTCTCTGCCCTCCCAGAAAATGTGAGGACATGTACAATTTTCACTTACTTCTGCTGAGTCTACCAAGATCAGCACACTACTGTAAAACCTTGAACTTGCCAGCCATTGCACGACTATTGTCAGCCAAGAGCTGGTTGTGACACAAGGACTGGCAGTGTCAGCTGACATAACAGTGTAGCAGGCCCTCACACACCTTATCTGCAGCATTCAGAGTCAGAGGACAGTGGAGGGAAAGAAAAAACACCCACTATATCATAATCAAGGCAAATCCCCCAAAGATGTAGCTTCCTTACAAATTGATCTCTAGCTAGGCTTGTAAGGTAGTCTGGCTGGATATTCAGTTTGTCCCTATGACCAGTAATCTTACTGC
The DNA here is from genome assembly GCA_007922175.1 of Pelusios castaneus. Lineage (NCBI taxonomy): Eukaryota > Metazoa > Chordata > Testudines > Pelomedusidae > Pelusios > Pelusios castaneus. The sequence continues at coordinate 7,014,053 of ML685798.1, forward strand.
ACCGCTAATCCTTTGGGTGCTCTAGCAATCACCAGCGTTCCTTGGCTCATATGCGTCATAATTTGTTGGTCTTCCTAATAATATGTATGAACAACGAAAGCTACCAGAATGAACCAGTGCTGATGGAGACTATTGCTGGATTCAGCTACCAATATCCTCGTTGTTAATACTGTCCTGACACTCAGCATGGAACAGCTGATTAAAACAAGAACCAACAACAGTCTGGTGCTCTTCAGCCTTCATCACCACCTATGTTCCCCTGTTATAGCACAGATTTGGTGTAACTGTGGTTTTACAGAGCCATGATTTCATAGCTACTTGATGACACTACATCTCTCCCCGAAGGCCACTGAAGGGCCTGGAACATGGGCAGCTGCTGCCATATGAGCATTGTCTAGGATGCTGCCCAAATATTTGGCAGTTGTCACATGCTTGATGTCCCATCTGGATAGGTTAATACTGAGCAACTTGTAATCTGGAGCTGAAGGCTGCTTGATGGTAAGATCCTGGGGCTTAGACCACTGTGGACGCCTACTTGCTTCAGCACTCTTGTTTTCAGACTGACCTGATGGGCTGCTCCAGCAAAGGATGGCCATTGTACTTACATTCGATACCCAATGGCTATGCAGAGTTGGTGGATAACTAATGACTCACCAAGTTCCAAAGGGGTAGCCGTGTTAGTCTAGGTCACCCAAACAAACAAGGAGTCCTGTGGCACTTTTAAAGACTAACAAATTTATTTATCGCATGAGGTTCCATGAGAGAAAAATCCCACTTACCTGCTTGAAGATGGAGAACTTACAGAATGGGAGGAAAATAAATGCAGGGAAGTGCAAGTTCTCCATCTTCAGGCATCTGACAAAGTGGGACTTTTTCCCCACGAAATCTCACGCAAGAAATAAATGTTAGTCTTTAAAAGTGCCACAGGAGACTTTGTTTGTTTTGCTGAACTAGACTGACACAGCTACCCCTTTGGATCTTGTTACGGTGAAGACACACAACAATCTTCTAGGCAAATTGGCCAGGCCCACATGAGGAGTAAATTCTCTCAGATATTCAGTTTAGCCCTCTATTACTCTGCAGGTGAATACTATGCTAGAGGCTGGCTCCATTTCTCACGTCAATTCGGCTGATGCACAACTACAGTTAGCTAGACGCATCATAACTGAGAAAATTCAACCAACACCAATTACCTGTGTTAAGCAACATCACTCCTCCATACATAATGAGGATGCTACAGACAGAATGGTTGAGAAGATTAGGGCAAACCTGATTCTGATACGACACAGATTTCTCCAACACTTAAGAGTATATTTGCCGTGAAGGAACCCACTAGTCCTGTCTAGATTTCTCTTTGACATTCAAGTGGCATCAAAAATGGTCTGCAGATGACAACAGAAAGCAGTCTCTTCTAACTGACCTACCATGTGTATACCTGGTTTTGATTTGCCACACTGCTCATGGATCCTTCTAAACTAATTATGAATAGGCATGGGTCAATGTGCACCCAGCCTGCACACCTGGGGGCCAATGACAGAATCCAACTTGGAGACATGGCTAAAGACAGACAACATCACACATGACCACTTTCTGACCAGATTTGATGGAGGACTGAGGGAGCCATGCTTTGCTGATGAGGCTGCCGCACATTGGCTTGGCAAGCACCACATCTGATAAGAAATCCCTGCTGCAGCTGATATAACTGATCAGTCTGTGACTCCATGTTTTCCAGATTCTCATCCACTCTGGTATTCCCACCAGTGGCTCCTATTATTACAAACACACCAATGTAAGATCAGATGCCTTGCTTTTGGCTAAGCTTAGGCCTTGTTATTGTAGTAGCCCGGCCAGCCCCACTAGGAGAGACAGTAGTCATAAGCTAAGCACCATAGTCACACCTCGACATTCCTGAAGGTACCTCAAGACAATGTAGTAACAGGCTATTAAGATGGTGCTACTCTCCTAATAGTACTTACCACCACCAGATAAAGAAACATGGGTTAAGTAAGGAAAACTTCGTTTAACAGCATTCTGTCTGGCAAGAAACTACTTTTCAATAGTTGTGATTGTGAAATCTCCACTATTGTTTTGTGTTTATGGAACCCAATTCTCTATCTGAATGATTTCTGTCTGATTCTTTGATTGTTTCAAAACGAGGTATGAAATATTTAAAGCAATTAAAGTGATCAGATATGATTGGTCAAATGGTACAGATTAGTCAAAGCATTATTTTGTAATATGATTGGTTAAGGTATAGCTAAGCAGGACTCAATCTTTACTTCATAAACTGAGGTCCAAAAGGAAGTTCTTTGGAACCTAACTCCATGACACAGCCCAAGAAGAATCAGAGCTGCCAGACCTCAACACCCTGCCAACTGTATTTACAAAAGCTGGAATCCCCAGATGATTTAATCCTGATTAGCCAGCAGAAGATTGTCTGATTTAGTGGGAGTACTGATGTGTATTCTGTTTTGGTAATTGATAATAAATAGAGAATAAGGATATTACTGTGTAAGGCTCTTTCACAGGTAAAAGATCCTGCAAACTCACAGAGAATTACACCTGAAATCCTACAAACTGGAAAAGGGTGGGTACTTCAATTAACCAGGTTATACCCAGAGCCCTATGACCTGGGAATCAGTGATTTTGAGCCGTAAAGTGTGAATTGGATATGAGTAGATGCCTTTCTCCTGGAGCCCTATTGATTGAGAAAGTGTGGGGATGCCTTAACCAGGTTACACCTTAAGCCTTACTAATTAGTGTGCAGGTAACAACAGGTGAACTTTGCAACCCTTGGGATTGTTTCCAACCTACTCACTACACTGAGGCAGAAGACAAGGGGGAAATTGATAGCCAGCCCTTTTCTCCTCATCTTCCCACCCTACCCAACACAAACCTCTTTCAGGATATATGTACTTGCATGCTACACTTTACATTTGGCAGAGGCAAGTAGCTGAAACCTAAGAAGGTCATTTTGCCTTTTGCAGCTCTCCACCACATTTTCCTCTTTTTCAAATGGCATTAGATTTCCCTTCTTTGTAAGGTGATGACAGCACACTCTCACAGACAGAACATATCAGTATACTATATTGTTCTGAAGTAATTCATGCCTCAAAGAAGCTGCAATGTCTTCAAAGAGACATTTGCTATCTCTTGTTATAATGCAGTAACAGTAGATTTGCTTTAAATATAGTTACATACCACCTAAGCTGTCAAGATCTTCAAGAATTCTTCCAAACCTAGGATAGAAGTGTTACAAGAGAATTAAACTATGTTAATAGTAAATGAGCAATTATTATTTTCCCCCATGCATAAATGATTGCCTCATTACCTCACACTGTTGTGTACATTCAGATATGTTTCTCTTAACTCAGGTTGACTTCCTAGAGGCAAAATAACCTCTATGTAGCTATCACTCATTTTCCTTGGTGGCAAATCTTCCTGCCGTTTGGCCAGTAGAGTATGTAGGGCTTTTCTGTCATGCATTGCTTGCACATGGTCACTGGGAAGGAAGAAACATCCCGAATTGAGATCAGCTGCCTGCACAATACAGGATGTTATCCCTCCCCAAATATATGCCCTGCTATAAATCAATGTTTTCAAAAACAAACAACCAAACAAACAATAGTAGTCAGAAAGAAGTAAATACTATACCATGGGTCTCATGTAATAAGAGAAAATAGAGACATACAACACAACACAATAAAAAATGTTAAAAGCAAGTTAACTGTGCAAACTCAATGAACAGAATGTGATGGTTTTATTAATTATATAAACTAACAAAATGTAATTTGTACAAGAGAGTTAAATAATTAAATAAAAATATATCTCCAATCCTGAATGATTCAAATCTGTTGCTAAAATTCTGCACTGCTTTGAAAATACTTGATTTCAAGGACTTTATTTCAAGCAAACATGATTTTTGCACAGATTCTTATGGCTCACAATTAATGTCGGCCAGTTCTTCCAAAATAGCAAATCTGTTAAATTTACTAGGTTACAAAGTGATTATCTGGACCTAGTAAATTTAACACATTAATCTGCATCTGCTTTGAATAAGGAGCAAGTGCGTGGCTGTTTGATCCAGGAACAGACCAGAGGGGGGAATTCTGCTGCTATTCCATCACCAGTTCACCTCTTCTTCTTCTGCTTTGCTCCTGGAGAGAAGTAACCTGCCAATGTTTCTACACCAATAGCATTTCACTTCCCTTCACTATGAGCTCACCTCTACTGTCTGCTCATCGATGGAAGGGAAAACCAAATCCATTCCCCGATCTACTTATGCAGGAAAGGGCCTACAGAGGATACTCTCTCTCCACAACACTGTTGTCCAGGTAGTCCCCCTTATTTCCCATCCCCCAGAGACGTGCAGAGGGCAAATTAAAGCTTGCCCTAAACATAACTCCTTACAAGAGCTTCAGAAGTTCTCTCTCCTTAAACGTGCAACACAACTGAAGAAAAACATATTTCACAACTCCTCTATAGTCTATATTAGATCTATATAAAAATGGGTATTTAAACTGTTACATCTAGGAGAGTTCAGATATAATGCTAGAGATATTATCCAAAATACTATCCTGTTTCTTGGAGCAGTATATGGCACATGAAACTGTTTGTTTTTAATTCTTACAATGGATCTGCCACAAAAATCATAGACTCATAGAATAATAGGGTTGGAAGGAACTTCACGAGGTCATCTAGTCCAACCCCCTGCTAAAAAGCAGGACTATTCCCCCTAAATCATCCCAGCCAGGCTTTTGTCTAACCGAGCCTTAAAAAATCTCCAAAGATGGAGATTCTACCACCTCCCTAGATAGCCCATTCCAATGCTTCACCACCCTCCTAGTGAGAAAGTTTTCCTAATATCCAACCTTGACCTCCCCAGCTGTAATTTGAAACCATTGCTCCTTGTTCTGTCCTCTGTTACCCTTGAGAACAGCCTAGCTCCCTCCTCTTTGGAGCAACCCTTCAAGTAGGTGAAGGTTGCTATCAAATCTCCCCTCAGTCTTCTGGCTCTATACGACTCATAAAAGTGCAGCATGATCTTCTGTACATGTTACAGTACAATGCACCCCCACGTTTTCTAACAAAAGCTTCTTTTTTTGGTACAGAAAATGCCTTTTCAATCAAAATAGTGTATGTTTTGCCAAAACCCATACATACTCATGCATTTTGAGTCTCTCTACCCCTGTTTTCCAATGGAAAGAAGTGAGGGGGAAGGGAAGAGAGAGTTTTCCCTCCCTCACCAAAACATTTTGAAATATTTTCAAAAATATTAAAAGATTAAGATGTTTAAAATCAAAGAAACCAAACATTTCATAGAACATTCTGAATTAAATGAAAAAAACACACTTCTAAAAAATTGTGAAACATTACTTATTTGTTGACCAGCTCCTAGTGCATATCGGAGTGTACAGAGCAGATAAAGAGAGACAGTTCCTACCCGAAAAGGTTTCCATTCTAAGTTAGGATAACTGTACCCCCTGTATCAATCATTATAAAACCCATGGTAGATTTCTTCACATCAACAAAATTGATACAAACAGACATTAAGTAGAGGAGACTCTTGCATGTGTTCTATGGTCCAATACATGCAGCTGTAGAGATAGATGTACAAGAATTTAAAAACTCAATACAACTCCCATTGAAGTTAATGTGATTCTGTGGACTTTGACATGTGTTGACTCGTTCTATAAATATCGTATTATTAGTAATTATTAATATCGTATACACACAGCAGCACAACGGAGTAAGTGGTCTCAATTACAGCAATTCACATTCATTTTACCCAGTGTTCATAACCTCAAAACTATTATAATCTCAGTGCATACAGAGAAACAAGAAAGCTGTACAAGACTGATCTTGTAATATAAAAAGGCCCTGATTTCCACATGAGATTCATAAACCAAAATTCCATTACAACATATTTATGGTATATCGGCAGTGCAATCAATGGATATAATTGCAATTCAAAATAATACTTGAGCTAGCTTAATCTGGCTACTTCATTTACCAGAGCAGCAAAGATGCAAAAGTATGTGCTTCAGAATGGGCCGCACAAGCCCACCCAGAAGCCTGGTTAATTATTTTCATGCTTAGCCTGCACTTAAGCATGCTCTGCTGTTGCTTCACTGCACTGATCCCAAAGATAGCTCATGTACATCTACTTGAGCTCCCATCTCAAACTTCAGCCACTAATTTAGAAATCAAAAGCCTTCAGTTTTCATCATTTCTTCCAGCCTTGGCAGGTGCTTTTTCACAAATTAAGCAGATAATACTGTTAGTGTGCACTGCTCAAAAGGTGAACTCTCAAGAGTATCAGAAATGAAAGAAAAATACAATCATGTACACTGTACCTCCAGTTGGTAGAAGCTCCCACTATAGCCCTCAATCTGCTTCGCACTGAAACAAAATCAAAGTAAATCAATCAAGTGACAAATGTGAGGAGGTTACATAGTGCTAAAAAGGTTGAATCTTCATCCCAAGAATAGAAAGATTAAGCAAAGCCATGCAAACAATGGCTTGAAAACCAGATGTTGGCCAAATTCACTGCTGGTTTTAGTAGGTACATCAAGATCTTGGGATGAGTTAATTAGATTCTCCATAGATTAAAATTAACTTGTTCAGCCAGGAACAACAGAAAGTGTCTTCAGAAAGGGTATTAATGCAAATGTTAGAGTTATTAGTGCTCTGAACAACTGAAAAATGTGGCAGATCAATATCTATTTAGGGATCAGAATATGGGGTCATTACACAAGCAAATTGTGGTAACACAAACTGACAAGTGACAATACAACTCCAAAAAGAAACTGTGCAGCTGAGGTAAAAAAGGAAGATTTAAACAAACAAACAAACAAACAAACAAAGGGCAAGCAGTGCCTCTCTTTCTGGAGAAACCCAGCTTTTAGCTGGACTAAAACACTGGCAGCCAATCTACAGCAATACATCTACCTTTGTCTGCACCAGTGAAACGGCTCTAGCATCTGTGTGAGAATCTGAGATTTCTTTCTATTTGGGGTAGAAAGGCAGGTTGGTAACTGCCCTTTTCTCATGGGGCATTGCCATATTGATACTAGGTCTGCTCAAATGTAGTGAGACTACTATGCGAGTTTGTTTGGTATGTGCATGAGGACTTCAGTGCCTGAATTTGTCCAGCAACAGTTCATGAATTTCAGTCAGACAATGATATAGAGCCATTTACACAAGCAGAGCAATCTTGCTTCCTTATGAAGATTTTGAGAGGCAAGAGAGAATATTTTAAATTATGAAGAAAGAACTAAGGACACATTAGGGAAGAGTCACACAAAAATAAAAAATAAAAAAAGACAAGCAAGATACATTTAGTCACAAAGAGCACAGCAGTTGATCCTTCACATTTTTTTATACCAAGATAAATTAAAATCATTAGAGGAAGTCTCATGTTGCACATTCCAGACTGAACACCGAGGACTATTTACATTAACAATTATCAAAAGCATAGTTTGGATTAAAGGAAAATTCCATGACTAATTTTACACCAATAAACCACAACCAGAAACTGCTTAAATGTTAACTAAATGAAATATAGTCTAGTCAATAGCCTATTTATATAAAAGAGGAGCTAATCGACTGAAGACAATCCAATTCCATGGAGCCAGCAGTGAACTTGCCCTAATATCCATCAGAGTAAGGCAGTACAGTAGAACTTCAGAGTTACAGACACCCCGTGAATGGAGATAGTTCATAACTCTGAACAAAACATTATGGTTCTTTCAAAAGTTTACAACTGAACATTCACTTAATACAACTTTGAAACTGGACTATGCAGAAGAGAAATCCTCCCCCCCCCCCGGGGGTTTTTTTTGGGTGGGGTTTAAAACACTACTGTATTTTTTTTCCTCTCTCTCTCCGGTCTTTGCTGCTGCCTAATTGCATACTTTGACTGGTCAGTTTGTAACTCTGAGGTTCTGCTGTATTAAAACAAACACTATCAAAGCACCTATGATAATAGAAGGCCTAATTTCTGTACTGTTGTGCAGACTGAAAGAAAATGTTCCTGCCTAGAATTTCTCTACCTTCATTTAAAGAGAAAGTTTTAAAATTAGAAATGGCTACAGAGGGTGAGGCAAACTATGAAGGACTTAAGCCTCAATCTTGCAAAGGTTTACATGTGCAAGTAGTCCCATTCACTCTTGTGCAGCTATTCAAAGATCTAAAACACACGTGTTTGTAGGCTAGAAGCCTTAGTAAAAGGAAAATAAGCATAATGAATATCAAAATGCGGGCAAAGCAAATCTCTTCCAAATTTAAAAATTTATAACCAAATAGTATTTTAAAAACTGCATAATGAGTAAATTTTATTATTAGTTTATTCCCATGGCTCTCAATCTATGGGAAACTTTTGTCCCAATTAGCACACAGCTTCAGTCCAAATACGTGCCAGAAAAAATTCAAAGATTGCCACGTGGAATGCCTCACTCCCAGATCCCAACAGGGACGCAGCCAGCTGACGGGGAAAATGGTGCCATGGAGCCCTGCTGGAGCACTTCCTGCCTTGCCTGGTGGGATGAGCCTGCTCTGTGTCAGAACGACTGGTGTCTGCTGGGGGTGTTACAATTTAAGAAGTTTTCCCCCACCCCTGAACAGATTGAGTCATGGTCTCCCCAGGCACCCCCCCCCCCCCCTTCTTACTATCAATAGCCTCTCCCTGCACTACAGCTTCCAGGTGTTAGCTCCACAGGAGAGGCAGCATCAGACAGCTGGGAACCGCAGGAAGGGGCAGCAGCAAAAGCATCTACTCTCCTTGAAGCTCCCAGGGGTTTGCTGCTGTCTTTCCGCACCTGCAGCTCCCAGGTTCCTGACAGTTGCTGCCATGCAGGGAATGGGCCTGGCCACACCATGGCTATGTCTACACTTGGAAATTTAGGTCGACTTTAGGGGCTAGGGGGACCTAGGGCAGGTCCATGAGGGCAGGGGGGGCACTCCTTGCCCAGTGCCAGGGGCTCAGCCTTTGCCCCATTGTACATAGGTACAATGGGGCAAAGGGGGACAGGGACCCTGGCATGGCATAGGGGCAGGGCTCTGCCCTGCCCTGTGGGGGGGCATGCTAGGCTCCCCCTGTGCTCCCCCCCCCCCCCGCAGGGACGGCAGTGGTGCAGTCCTGGAGTAGCCCTAAGTCGACTTAACAGGAAATATCCTTTATTTCAATAGACAGATTGGGGTATGTAGGAGAGTGGATGGGTGGGGCCCACACAAAAACAGAGAGCTGCATGTGCAGCCCATAATGGTAAACAGATCAGTGGTTTTTCCACTGACCTACTCCCTCTCTCATTTAACATGCTTTCAAGTAATTAGAGATAACACCCACCAAACTAGGATTTGATTTATTATACACTGTTATCTCTTAGGAGTACAAAATATTAGTAAGCCATCCATGAAAGCAACTGCTTTATTTGTGACAAATGTTATAAGATCATGACTGGGAGAGGAGGCTCTTTTGAGTCAACCCATATTACTATGCGGCCCACACTATATAGAAGTTTGAGCACTATGCTATAGCCAGTGTATTAATGAAGTGAACCTGCATTAGTTTCAATGTCTTGGTTACTGCTCCACAGTAACATCGTTTACTCAAACCAGAAAATATTTCTAACTTTTTTTAAAAAACAAATTAAAGCTGTTAAGTAAAACAGAATTATGAGTTCCTTAGGTCAAGAGAGAATATTGTAAACAGCAATGAAAGTGAAAGTGGAGATGGCTCTATGAGGGATGATATCAAGATACTTATTTTTTTCCAATTTGTGTCTTTGAACAGATAAAAATTTAAAGTAGCCTCAGAGACAGCTGACAGCTAAGAAAACAAATGCTAATGTTTCAGTATACAGAGAGACTTTTGCACAAAGTACAGGAAAGAGGGCTCTTTGAAGATCAGACTAATGGAAATAGTTTTCCAGCACAGCAAACCCTCCCTTAGAGCTATGTTTCTCAACAACTGGTCTGTGTACCAACACCAGTCCCCGAGATCTCCGACACACGCTACATCTACACTACAGCACTTACAAAGGTGCTGCATCTGCACCACTATAACACTTGTGATGGAAACGCTTTAAGCCCACAAACCTCTTCCATTCAGCCCATGATTGCACTCCACAGGAACACACTCCTTAAGAGAGGGGGGGGGGGGCTCGCATACCCAGTGCTCTGAAGTGCCATGAGAGTGTCAGGGCCTGTGACATCATGGAGCGCTGGGTGTGCAAGGCTGGGCTCCACAAGACCACACTTTCTCCCTAACGGGAGGGTGGAGGGGGGTCTCACAGAGCACAGTCTTGCACACACAGCACTCCATGATGCTGCGAGAGTGCCCTAGTATTTCAATTTATGCTATGTATGGCCCACTTGAAGTACATTTGGCCCACCATAGCAAATGAGTTTGACATTCCTGCTTTAAGCCAACAGGACAGAGACCTCCTGTAGGCTTAATAACGCCTGCCTTTGCAAGAGGTAGGAACTATTTCACGGCAGGCGTTAACAACACCCATTTGTAAATTACGCTGAAGTAACCTGTAGTGTAGACAAGGTCACAGTTTAGGAAGGCAGCAAATGAATCCTTTGTATCAAAAAGATTGATAAACACCGCCCTAGAGAATGTAAAGGTAATCAGAGGCTGAGGATATTAACAGGATTTACTGGAGGGACCAAAAATTAATTTCCACTAAGAGTGAGAGTAAGCTTGCCATTAGTTTCAGATAACTTACATAGCAGCATTCCCTGAACAAAGTGCCATATTATGCCATTGATTTTTAATCAGACCTTGTTATTGATTTCAATGGGTGTTTCAGCTACTCAGCACATCTGAAAAAAAAAAAATCTAAGTTTTTATTTAGATGTCTAAATGAGGTTTTAGGAGTCTAACTGTAGGTAGCCAACTTTGAAAATTTAATATATTAAATTAAAAAAATAAATAAAAGCAGACAAAAGAATTAGTTGATATGTGGCATATCTTTAAATGATCAACATTGCTTCAAATACCAGGCCAAAGATTTTCAAACAAGTCGCTCAAGTTAGGCTCCTAAATCCATTCTTAAGGACCTAAATAAATAAATAGCTTGGATTTTCCAAGAGTATTAATTAATTACCCATTGATTTTATTGGAAGATATAGGCATTTAAAACTTCTGAAAAATCAGGCTGCTTAAATCCTAAACATGGATTTTGGAGTGTGATTTCAGGCACCTAAGCTTGGAAAAACTTGTTCCAGGTGCTTTGTGAGCATACCCGTTTATACTTTTAAAGCCAAATCCTCCAGTCCCTACCTAAACAAAAGTCTTATTTATGTCAATGAGAGATTTACATATATAAAACCTGCAGTATTTGTGCCTTAAAATATAAATGGTTTTATTTCCTACAGATCTCTTAAAAATAAAAGTTATCTAGCATGTCCTTAAATCACTCAGCACCCTGTATATGTCTGGACTCCTGTGACAATATGCCTACCATTAACCATTCACATGTCACAGTTTAACGACAACAGGGATATGTGAAAGTTGCCAGAGAAAAATGTTAGTTTTTGTTTTTCCATGAACCCTCAAGTAAAGTGAGATAGTAGCAAGATAGGCTGGAAGCAATCAGGTAAATATTAAAATGCATGCTGATTACCACCACACACCATTATTCACATGAATGGGTAAGTGTCCTGTAGAGTGGGGGGAAAAAAAAAAAAAAGTTACATAATCTGCATCACCATAAGGATTATATGTTTAATCATGGGTTGTCGGATTGTTTTTTTCCTTCAGATTCCACTTTTCACACGCACATTAGCATCTAATTATAGGCAACTTGTCTTCATTCAGTTAATGCATCTAAATCTCAACCCCACTCTTTCACATATAGTCAAAAAGAAACACAGCTATACAGTTCATTTTTCTACTAAACGGTAGCGTACGTTACTTGCTGCCACCGTGTATTTCAAATTGTCAGTCATGCTGCCAACAAGAAAACCTGCTGTCGGTAAACACTGTCAATATTAATTTTTGTTAAGCACCAATAACGACAACACTCCCTTCCTGTCATGAGGAGCTTACAATCTATAGCCTTGATCCTGCAAACATTTATACATATGCTTAAGACTTGACGCACGAGAGTAATCCCAAGGATCAAGGCCTCAACACATGTAAATGGAAAAGTAAGGATACATTAGGGAGGTCAAAGGAAAGAAGAACATGGAGGGGTTGTTTGCGGGGGAAGGGGGAGGAGGGGTAGGTTTGTTTTGTTTTTGGTGAGTTGGTAGATGTTTTAATGCAGTTCACCTCTTGTGAAGACACAGAAGGGGGGGAGGATGTATGTTTTCACAGAAGGAATTTGAATGGTGTACAGTGATATGGAATAAGTTGAGATGAGCATTCAGTACATTCAGACAGCATGCAAAAACAGATTAATGTAGTGAATGGAAATGAAAGAAGGAGGAATTATTTATTTGCCTGTAAAAACACCATGCCAAATCACAAGTCTGGAGTAGCAAAAACAAACAAACGAGTCCTGTGACACTTTTAAAGACTAACAAATTTATTTGTTATTGTTAGTCTTTAAAGTGCCACAGGAGTCGTTTGTTTTGCTGAACTAGATGAACAGGGCTACCCCTCTGGAACAAGTTTAGAGTAGAATCTCACTAAGCAGCAAGTGTTATAATATACAAACCATCAGCCGTTTCCCATTTCTCAGTAAAACAGCAGTGTCCCTTAGCTTTTACAAAAGTGTACTGTATTAGTAGCTGGTGTTGTTATAGCTAAATACAAACATTACTATTACAATAAATGATCAAAGTACAATCTGCATTAAATACAACATGCAGTATCCTTGTTTCTCTTCCCCTCCTCCTCACCCTCAATTGTGTGCGTTCATTTATTAACACAAATCTCCAACATTCAGTAAATCACAAGTGAGCCAGTCATTAGTACAAATGAGAGTCTCTAACCAGAGACTGCCTGAAGTATTAGGTGACATGAGACATTGGCAGAACCTCAGAAAAATTACTGGGGATCTCATTTCAGTCTTTGTTCTATTATAATGTACGTGTTAGAAAATAAGAACATCCACATTAGGTCAGACCAATGGTCCACTTAGCCCAGTATTCTCTCCTCCAACAACGGCCAGTGCCAGATGCTTCAGAGGGAATTAATAGATCTGGACAATTTATCGAGTAACCCATCCCCTATTGTCCACTCCCAGATTTGAGGCAGTCAGAGGTTTAGGAACACTTCAGAGCATGAGGTTCCACCCCTAAGCATCTTGGCCAATAACCAGTGATGGATCTAATTCTTTTTTGAACACAGTTATACTTTTGACCTTCACAATATCCCCAGCAGCAAGTTCCTCAGGTTAACTGAGTGTTTTGTGAAGAAGTACTTCCTTGTGTTTGTTTTAAACCCTGCTGACCACTGATTTCATTGGGTGACCCCTGGTTCTTGCATTAAGTAAAGGGATAAATAACACTTCCTTATTCATTTTCTTCATATTGTTGATGATTTTGTAGACTTCTATCACATTCCCCCTTTAACTGTCTCTTTTCTGAGCAGACCAGTGCCAGTCTTTTTAATTTCTCCTCCTCAGGAAGTTGTTCCACCCCTTTAATCCCCCAGGCATGACAAATTCAGGAGTCAGGTCGCCATGGTGCCCTGGAATTTGCTCTTGGCGACAAGCTTTGGCACTGTATCTGCGGAGGCAAACACCCCTCGTGTCTAAAAAAAGAAGCAGCAGCGCCGAGACTTGCAGCCACTCTGGATCAAACCAATGGTCCATTTAGTTCAGTATCTGTCTTCTTACAGTGGCCAATGCCAGGTATTTCAGAGGGAATGAATAGAACAGGTAATCAAGTGATCCATCCCGTTGCAAGGAGTTTCAAAGGATGACTGAACACTGTATGAAGAATTACTTCCTTTTATTCATTTTAAACCTATTGCCTACTAATTACTTGTGTTATGAGGAGTAGCAAATAACACTTCCTTATTTACTTTCTCCACACCGGTCATATTTTATAGACCTCTATCATTATTGGTTATATTGTATTAACTCTTTTCCAAGATCAAAAGTTCCAACTTTAAATCACCTCTCCTCATATGGAAGCTTTTCCATACCTCTAATCATTTTTGTTGTCCTTTTCTGTACCTTTTCCAATCTTCATATATTCTATATTCACTATAGATGGGGCAAACAGATCTGCATGCAATGTACAATATGTGGGAATACCAAGGATTTATAAAGAGGCAATGTGATATCTTCTATTTTATCCATCTATTTATGATGATTTCCAGCTGTCTGTTCTTTCTTTCTCTCTCGGACTGCTGCTGCACACTGAGAGGATGTTTTCAGAAAACTACCTACAATGTCTCCAAGGTCTCTTTCTTGAGTGGTAACAGCTAATTTAGACCTCACCATCATCATCATTTTATATGTATAGTTGAGATTGTTTTCCAATATGCATTACTCTTCATTTATCAACAATTAATTTAATCTGCAATTACATTATCCAGTCACCCAGTTTGTGAGATCCCTTTGTAGCTCTTTACAATTCACTTTGGACTTAATTATATTGAGCAGTTTTGCAGCATCTGCAAATTTTGCCAACTCACTGTTTACTCTTTCCATATCATTCATCAAAAAAAACATTTTTCATATTTCATTATTTAAGTCTGAGTAAAGGCAGTATTCTAATATAAAACAATATTAACATGAATTTTCATAATCATGGTTCTAAACTGATTAAAGGATTTTACCATACAATTTCTTATGTATAAAAACCCGCAGTTTTTCTGTAGGGAATTTCATTTCTATTCCTCACTTTGTCCTCTTTGTGCCCATCCTCTCTCACCTTCCACATGTCTCCATCCAGAACACATTCTCAAGAAAAAAAAAAAGGAAAAGCACCCTCCCAAAAGGCATTCTGATGCTTTTCCAGGAAAAAAAGGACCACACGCACATATACTCTGAACTTGAATTTCTATGCTTGCCTGGATGCACACAGTTTTCCCATTAGTTCAACACATATGCAAGATTTTTTTTTTAAAAAGAAACTTTCACATGCTATGCCTTACACAATATGAACTACACTAAGGAATATTCTCTTTGTAATACAACCCTGTCATCCCTTAATGGGCGTTACATGTACTAGAAAGAAGTGTACAGTGAACCATATTTAGTATGCATGAATCTAACAGTGTTAGAGAAGTAGATATTACATGTAGTTTTAAGGAAATGTAAAAAGGGAACTTCTATGCTGTGTCTTGTTGACAGTTTTCAGAGGGTGCAAAGAAAGTTGGTTTGTGTCCTATCTACAGTGGATTCTTGGTCTGTGTAGATCAGGGGTCGGCAACCCCCGGCACATGTGCCAGAACTGGCATGCAGGCCGAGCCTGAGCGGCACTGCTCAGGCTCCCCTGCTGGCCCAGCAAACCAAGTGGCCAGCAGCTGTGGCGCACGGCTAAGAGCCCCTGCTGGCCCCCTGCTGGACGGCAAGAGGGGAGGGGTGCGGGTCGCGCCGCCCTGGCCCGCCCAGAGCTACGCCGCTGCCAGCAAGGTAGAGCTGGCCCCGGCCATGGCCAGCAAGAGGGCCGGTCTGGTCAACCCGGCTGGAGCTGCCACTGCTGGCAGGCAGCCTCCAGTTCCTGGCCCCAGCTCCCGCCAGCATCGGTGGCTCCGGGTGGGCCAAGCCGACCCGCACTCTTGCAGGCCGGGGCTGGCTCTGCCCTGCTGGCAGGGGCATGGCTCTGGGTGGACTGGGGCAATGCGACACAACCCACTCTACTCCTGCGGTCCAGCAGGGGGTGGGGCCAACAGGGGCCATCAACCCCACGCCACCCCTGCAGACGGGAGATGGCTCTGGGGCGAGGAACCGGAGGCCACCCACCGGCTGATGCCAACCCAGGCCCTGACCAGCAGGGCACCTGAAGCCTGGCCCCGCCCCCTTTTGGCTCCGGCACCTGCTGAGGGTGCGGTGGGCAGGGCTGGCACAGGGGCCGGCAAAGGTTGCCGACCCCTGGTGTAGATAATCGGGCAAAGTGAAACAGACAATGTGTAATTTACTAGAAAGGTACAAGCAGGACAGACTACAGAGGATGAAAACTGAGTGGACAGAACTAGCCAGCAACTCCAAGGCCACAAGAAACAGATAAGTAACAATATAACAACAGCTGAAAGAAATAACAAACACATGAAAGCAATAGTTAAAAAAAAAAAAAGATAGCGAAGGAGATACTTTTATACTTATTCTGTTAAAAGTCTATTAGAGAATATATTTAGACTGGAATATTTACAGATGAGGTAGTTTTAATGATTTGTGCTTTCACGTTACAGGACAAGGTATAAAAATGTGCGTTTAACAAAGGGAGGTGAACAATGCAGGATTTAATACAGTAATATATTATCCAAATATATTATTAAAGATTTTAACTAGTTAAGCACAGTAAGCGATATGGACAGGGCTTGACACCAACATTATCAAGGAAAGACTAAAACTTTCTAACAACATGATCTTCCAAAATTCAACTAGTTATATTACCTTCAGACATATCTGGAGGAGACTGGGAGCCATTAGTCATGGATGTCAGTGCCCTAGTCAGACTAGGAGCCATCCTTATAGCATACCACCTGTAGAAATGATATGAATTAAGTATCATTTAACATTACTGCAGTGAAAACAAATGAGAAAGGTACACACTACTTCAGTGATTTAAAAAAAAAAACCAAAAAAAACCAATAGTTTAAACACATATTACAGTTGGAGTTGGCTAAACTGCAAACTGACATTTCCAATGAAATAGTAAAAGATACCAAGTCTGCATTATTTATATAGTAAAAGTATTTTGAGGGAGGGGGAAGTGAACCCAAATCCTGTATGTTGTTTTCCCACAGAAAGTTCTTGAATTTTTCATAACATTGTTTGGAAGACGCTGTCAATGCAGCACATCAGCAGCAGCCAAGATTTTCAAAAATGCTAAGTGAATTTAGGTGCCCAGTCAGAGGTACTGTAAAGGGACTTGGTTGGCAGAGACTGCAGCTGCAAGTTAGGAGCCTACATGCCTTGATGGAGCTGGGCCTTACTGTTTCTGTGTCTCAATTTACCCATTAGTAAAGTAGCTACAGCAATACTAGTAAAGCATTTTAAGATTCTTGGACATACCTAATATTTATATTGGGTATGAACATGAGTTTAAATCATCATTTAATGTAACAAACAGGAAAAATGTAAAATTTACTAAAATTAAGGTTTTGTTTTATTACAGGAAGACACTAGTTTTAACTTGCAAAAACAAAAACAAAGGAGGCTTATTAATACTTCTAATGAAAAATCTAGGTCACTTCAGGTCACACAAAGTTGCTTGACATTAGGGTAGATGTTCTGCACTGAACTCAAGCTAATTAGGAGTATAAACCTAAAACACTTATTTAAGATTACATAGTGAGTCACTACCGAAGTAGCTAGATTTGAAGTCAGGACTAAAACAGTTCCATACTATGATATATGCCATCATGTGCCAGCTGTGCCCCTCTGCCACGTACAATGGCCAAACTGGATTGTCTACGCAAAAGAATAAATGAACACAAATCAGACATCAAGAATGATACCATTCAAAAACAAGTAGGAAAGCACTTCAGTCTCCCTGGACACTGGGTAACAGACTTGAAAGTTGCCATACTTTAAAAATAACTTCAAAAACAGACCAGAACAAATGTACAGAGCTGGAACTCATGCAAACTTGATACTATCAGACTAGACCTGAAGGGACACTGAGAATGGTTAGTTCACTACAAAAAAAACCAAAACCCTCTTTTGGCAATTCACACCTTTTCCTCAACTGTTTTGAATGGGCTTCTTCCACCCTGACTGAACTAACCTGTTTAGCACTTGCACCCTTCATAAATTATAACTCACCCTTGCATGTGTACATACTCCTAACAAACCAAAATTTCCACTTCATGCATCGCATGAAGTGAGTTCCAGCCCACGCATGCTTATGCCCAAAAATGTTTTGTTAGTCTCTAAGGCTATTCTACACTTGTAATTTTAAGTCGACTTAGTTAAGTCGACACTTAACATTAAAGTCGACTTAAAGGGGAACTTACAAAGTCGACCTAGAGCGTCCACACCGGACGCCTAGGTCGACTTCTAGGGGCTAGGGGGACCTTGGGCAAGTCCATGGTGGCAGGGGAAGGCACCCCTTGTGTACAATGGGGCAAAGGGGGACAGGGACCCTGGCAGGGCATGTGGGCAGGGTGTGACACTGTCTGGATTTAGGGAAGCATTTATGATATTTTCTATTCATATCTCATAAATGCTATAATCCATTGGAACTATATCATGTTTGGTATCAATAGAAAGGTAGTAATTTGCTGGGAATGATTATATAGTTTATGTCTAGGAATTGAATTTTTATTAGAAGTTAGGAATTTGGTGTTATAGCTATACTTTAACTTGTGTGAATCTGGTGAAACGCCCTAGACAGGAGGCTGTCAACAACCATTGTCTCCTTAATGGCTCATCAGGTTTCTCCCTGGGCCATTATAGGTGGGAGTCTCTACAACCATTGTGTCCTTAATGTTAAGGAAGCTCCCACCTACAACGGCCCAGAGAGAAATCTGATGAGCCATTAAGGAGACAATGGTTGTAGACACTGGTGTAGTACTGGGGTAGCCCTAAGTCGACTTAGGGCTACCCCACGTCTACACTGTCTTAATTCGACTTTAAAAAGTTGAATTAAGCCTTAGGTCTAGTTGAAAGGAGGTTTAATAAAGTCGACTTTATTTTCCTTAAGTCGACTTTACTTTCCTTAAGTCGACTTAAGCAAGCTGCTTAAGTCAACTTAAGGAAACTGTAGTGTAGACACAGGGTAAATTAAGTCGACTTAATCAAGCTTAAGTTGACTTAATTTACCAGTGTAGACGCAGCCTAAGGTATCATTCACAGGACTCCTCATCGTAAGCTCCATGCTGCAATCACAAGACAACGCTACCATTTCTTATCAACTGATAAGACACTATTTTTATTTGTACATTCCCCATATTAATCTCAAATCAAACACTCCTTATCTATGGTAATACATCACATCAATCCCCCCCAATGTCCTGTCAAAGAACAGGGTTTTCCTGGCCCTCAAGCTTCTGCAGAAAAGGCCATGGAGTGCACCTCAAAAAGAAGTAGGTCTTCAGGACTATCTTAAAGCTATGTATTTCTACCCCACTGTGGCCCCTGGCACCTCCCTAGATGATTTAACTAACAGGGTAGTAAAAACACTAGAAGCTATAAGAATCTCATCTGCTTTAAGAATTGCTCAGTGGAATTGGTGGAAACTTTCTTTTAACATCCCCTACCATAGACACAGCCTCTGACTTCCATAGACACTCCTTTTAGTGCAGCCTCAGGTGACCTGTTGCTTAACTTAGTTCACATTCGTACAGGACTTTAAAGTGCAGAGACAAGTACATCAGGAGGAAAAAAGTCACAGCATTTAAGACCATGGCCTCACTGACATCCTATGCAGCCCAATGGCCACAACAGTTACAGGGAATATACATTAGGACAGAATTTAACCCCAGGCATTACTAGAAAAGGGTTCAAATCTGCCTGTTTAACTTGTTTGCATTTCATGTAAAACAGTTTGCTTGGATTTAAATGTTCCCCTTCAGAATTTTCAACTCAAGTAGTGCAGCTTTCTGATAGTCCAGATCTGAAACAGGAAGTTTAATACTAGAAATGACAGTACAACGAACTCTTCAAGTTTTATGATCCAAGATGAGAGAAATGTGAAAAAGAACAATTAGCATTAATGGCCAAAAGTTTGAATAAGTTCAGGTCCTGCTGAAAAAGCAGCTAGTTTAACCCTGGAAACTGTTCTTGTAGAGCTGGCTCCTAACCCAAATCTGAATTCCCCATAGCCTGACTCCCCCGCTGCCTCGTGAAACGCCACCAGACTACACCGCAGGGGCTGGGCATGGGATCGGGACACCGGCTGGGGAGCGGCAGGGTTCGGATTTTGACAGCCCCTCCCGGCAGCCACTGCGCCCGGCCCCCGGGGGCCAGGCCGACGAAACCGCCACTTGACAACTTGTGACGAGGTGGAGGCGAAACGTCCCTGGATATTTCCCCACCCGCCGGCAGCGCCCGGGACCCCCTGCCCGCCCCGAGCCGCCCGCACACAGCACAGCGCGCCCCACCCCCCGCCGCCTGTGCGCAACAGCCGGCCACTGACCGCCCGGCATCGCCCGCCCGTCCCGAGACCGGCGCCAGCCGCAGCGCCGCGAGGGGACCGGCTCCCGCCCGCAAAGCCCTGCCCGGCCGTGGCAAACGGCTCTCCCCGCCCGTACCCCAGGGGGACCTTCCCCGCACAGGCCGGGCTCCGGTACCGCCCCCGGCGCCCACCTGAGGGCCAACATCCCGCCAAGCCGAGAACTACGCCCCGAGACTAGAACTCAGTCAGTCCTCCAGCACCATAGACGCGCGGCGCCGCCAGCAGGGAGAGTCGACTCGAATCGTTTTCTGCCGTTGGTTCCTTCCGTCTTCCCCCGCCCCCTCCTTTACGCAGCTATGGTTCCTTCCTGCCTCCCGCTGTTTTCTCCCGCCCGCGGCGCTGGGCGCGCGCCGTGTGCGTCAGACTGGGTCGCGCCCCGCTCTTTCTCGCGCCAGGCCCAGCAGTGGCACGCGCCGGGCTTCCAGTCCCGCCACTCGTGCCCTTCAGGCTTCCCACGCGGCGCGCTTGCTTCTTTTAAGGGTCTGCTCCAGCTGGTAGCTCCTCACCAGCTGGGCTCTCTCCAGTTGGCACCTCCCTATTCACTGCCTTCCAACCGCTCCGCCCGCCTTTGGCTTCCCCAGCTCACTATATTTTGCACTGGTGTCCCTATTAACCTTGTTCTCGCCAGTCAGACTCTGCCTCCAGGGAGCCTGGTATCATCAGTCCTCCCTGCCCTTTTGTGTGTTCCCCTCTCCCTCGTTGAGCGCACACATCAGGAGCACATCTGTGGCTACCAGCAAAGGAAGAACTCCCATCCTGGATCAGACCAATGATCCGTTTAGCTCAGTTCCAAAGGGGTAGCCCTGTTAGTCTAGCTCAGAAAAACAAACAAGGAGTCCTGTGGCACTTTTGAAGACTGACAAATTGATCTATCACATGAGCTGTTGTGGAAGAAAATTCCATTTCATCCGATGCTTTGAAGCTCTGTCTAGCCCAGTAGTCTGTCATCCAACAGTGACCAGTGTCAGGGACTTCAGAGGGACTAAACAGAATAGGGCTATTACTGGAAGAATCCCCTGTCATGCACTCACACCTTCTGGCAATTAGAGGTTATGGGATGCCCAGAACTAGGCATCTTGGCTAAAAGCCATTGATGAACCTGTAGTGTCACCAACTGAGCCTTAACACTGTTGTCTGACCAGGCTGTACTAAGCATGCTCAGTTACATTCACTGAAGCCATGCCCTCACCCTTGCAGTCATGAAAGCTCCTGCGATAAATAAATTTGTTAGTCTTTAGAAATGTCACAGGACTCCTTGTGTGTGTTTTGAATTGATTAGCTTCTGTCTATTTGAGGTTCTCTGTGAGTTAAGTTTTCTTCAAGCTGGCCAAACCCACCTGTTGAGAAATAACCCAGATGGATGCTTTCACTATTGCATTATTGTTCCAGTCACTTAAACTGAGCAAAGTAAGTGATATCTGATGGTACATAGACTATCAAATGGGGTAAATGAAACTGAGGGGAGCTAAAGTATGTGGGTGGGGGGGGTCATTCTTCTACTAAAAGTTGGCTTGTTTTATTTGGAGCTCATCAAGGGTTTTTATCTATTTTTTCCCTGACCCCAAGGAAAGCAGCATCAGAAAATACACCATGTTCCTCTGAAACAAATATCAGCGTCTTCACTCCTCCAAGCACAGGAGATTTACATTGGTTGTTTTTCTTGGTTCCCCATAGCCACTCTTGGTAGAATCCCTATGCTACCATCTCCTTTCTGGCTGATTTGTAACTTCTCCATACTTTCAGCCTCCTTTCCTTCCTTATCCTATTTTGTTTGTTTGTTTGTTTTTTATTTAAGACTAAGTCAACGTTGTAGAACCTTCTCAGGACTTCCTCCAAAATCTCAAGATGTTTGGTGGCATTGCATCCATGCATATCACAGCCTCAGGTGACATATAAACAACCATAGGAGAGTATACCATACATCCATTTATCATTGTGGGTGGATGTTTTTCTTTGCTAATGTGAAAATTATGGAGTCCATTATCTTCAGGCTTTTCTTCCTTTTTACAAATACCAGCAACTTTTGAAAACTAAGGATTTGTTAATCTGTTTTTTTAATTCTATAAACTTTTGAGAAGGAAATAGATACATGTATGAATAATTAAACACAATCTCAGTCTTTCACCTAAAATCAGGGGTTGGTGCAGTTACGCTCCTCCATCTGGAAACAGAAAGATATTTGTTTTCACCAGTCTTCTGTATGACTCCTTTTCCAAGCCAAGCGTGTAATCAGTCCCAGGCCATGGATGTACACTGCCTAGCCACTTAGGGGATGGTTCCCCAGCATGCACCCTCAGCCCCCAGATACTACCCAGGAACTTCCATCCTGCAGGGATTGGGACCTTCCCCAATTACTGTAGGCCCATAGACTCTGATTCACCCATTTATCAGAGAAATGGGAATGCCCAGCCTCAATCATTCACACTCTCTAAAGTCCACACAGCTTTAGATAAAACAAATACTAGTTTATTGATTAGAACATGATTTTAAGTAAGTATATAGCAAATCAATGCATAATCATTTAATAAAGGTGTCAGGAGTTACTACAAGCAAATAAAAGATATAAAACACATTCTAACCTAAAGTTACTACTACAAATATGCTCAGCTCACCACTCAACTTCGGCTGTAAAGGTTTACAGCCAGTCTCTTCCTATTCCTAGGCCGGGCTCAATCCTTTTGGGAGATGCTTTCAAGATGAAGAATCTCTGGCAAAAAGCCTCTCCCAGTTCCAAGTATCTGTCTTTGTTTTGAAAGGGCGGGAGACCTCCCCCTTCACTCGCTGCTGTGTGATTCTCTTTGTCCCACCTGAGCCAGGAGCTCAATTTACATTGCCTTTGTCATGTACTTCTTCAGCCTCCATGCTGAGAGATAGCCCTGTATAAGGTCTGAGGCATTGTTATTTTGGCTAAGCTTAGGCTTTGTTCTTGGGCTAAGCAGTAACAGTCGTATGATACAGCAGCCATGAACTATGAAGCATGTGGTCACATCCTCACATTTCTGAAACTACTTCAAAACAATGTAATATCAGGCTGTTGAGAAGGTGTTGCTATCCTAATGGTTCTTACCACCACCAGATAAAGAAACAAATTTTTAGCTGCTTAAAGAAAACTTTGCTTGACAACTTCCTGTCTGGAAAGACATAGCTTATCAACATTTGTGGTCCTAATAGCTATACTTTTAATTGTTTTATCTTTATGGTCCCCACTTTCCTATTGTGTATCTAAACGATTGCTCTCTTGTTCTTTAATTGTTTCTGTCTGTTGCATAACTAAGATAACTAAGTGTGATCAATTAAAGTGATCGGGTATGATTGGTTAAAGAATTATTTTGCAACATGTTAGGATAGGTCAAAGAATTATTTTGTAATATGATTGGCTAAGGTATAGCTAAGCAGGACTCAAATTTCACTATAAAAAAGGGTCCGTCCAAGAGGAAGGAGAAAGAGGAACAAGAAGGAAAGACCTGAAGGAAAAAGGACCCATCTCCAAGACACTGCCCAAGAATCCTCTGCATCACTGAGACGTGCAGCAACCAGGATCCAGACGAGACTGACCTTGCTTGGCCCACAGGGAAAGTCTGCCTGCATGATAAGTATTGGTGAGCATAGCATTGTATGCTTAGCAAGAGTACCATGTTTGTAATTGTTAATAAATAGAAGTTAAGATTGTTACTGTGTAAGTCTTTCTCACTGGTAGAAGATCCTGCAACCCACGATATTATACATCCAGAGCCCTGTGGATTTGGGAAAGGGCGTGGGTACTTAAATTAACCAGGTTGGTTTTACCCGGAGCCCTATGCATTGGGAATGGGTGATCCTGAGTCCTAGATTGTGAATTGGGTAAGGGTAGTTGCCTTTATCCTGGAGCCCTACGGATACAGAAAGGGTGAGGGTGCCTAAATTAACTGATTGGGAAAAGGTGGGATGCCCTAATGTGTGGGTAACACCTGATGGTATGAGCCATGTAGAATACCTGGGAACATGCTTCAAATCTGTACACATACATGATGCTGCGGGAAACATGACATCATAGCAATGATGCTGAGTATGTTATGTACAATCATAAAGGAACCTTGCATGGCATATTTTGCATCAAACCACTCAATTACATTGCAAAAGTGAACAGGAAAGCTACACAGATCATACCCGAGGGGTGTATGGATGTGCATCCTGGGACAATTTTCAAGTATATTTTCCCCCTTTTAGCTAATCTAGCATTTGGCAGCACAATTATTGAATCCAGTGTAGGTATCCTGAAAAACATTTTATCCATAAAAACAAATTGCTTTTTGTAGCTTTTCCATACATATAGAGCAAACAAATACATCCTCTTGGAATTATCTTTATTTTGTATTTGAAAACAGCAAAAAGAAAATGAACAAAAGTAAAGACTACATGAGAGAACATAGGGTGCAATGCAAGTCTCTACTGAGCTCTAAGAAAAAATCTCCCCAATAGGTTGATTATCAAGAAATTTAAAGGTGCAGTACAAAAACTAAGCCATCACACTTTCATGGCTACAAACAACTCTGAGGCATATCAGGACTATAAGGATAGATGTTTGCCATGGCTGTCATGAAAGTCATAAATTTGATAATTTAAAATATCAGTAACTCAGGATTTTTGTGGGAGAGCAAATGAACAAGTTACGCGTGCCTTTTTTACAAATTCCAAAGGGGTAGCCATGTTAGTCTAGGTCAGCAAAACGAACAAGGAGTCCTGTGGCACTTTTAAAAACTAACACATTTATTTATTGCCTTCTTTAGAGTCTTAAAACAAAGTCATCAGGATTACACAAGAGGCTATAAGAGAATAAGGTATTTATTTTAGTAAATAGTAAAGGCAGGTATAGTATATATATATATATATATATATTTCAACATCAATAATTAATCTCTCACTTACCTTTTCTCCTTTTTTTTCTTTCTTACTCATGAAGAGTAACTTCCTGTCAGACTAGACAAAGGCCCTGGCTTCCCTAAGCCCTATAAACATGTTTGAAATGTTTTCAAACACTATTATCAACCACTATTGCAAATTCCTATTTTACCACACATCTCACAATATTTCTTTTAAAGTTCCAAGAGACTGCATGAAAATCTCAGCTTTCATTTTTTTAAAAGATAAATGTATGACCTTGTGGTTGCAGAGAAGAATTGAAAACATGAACAAGATGCACTGTGAAGGCTCAGAAACCAGGAGTAAACCCAGCATTTATTTACCTACAGAATTTTTAAGACAGTCTTATGATTTGTGCTGGGAGGGTGCTGACTCAAGACTTGAACATTTGGGGTTGACAATACTAATAATGTACATATGTGGCTGAAACATTGTCTATTCACACTCAATTCCAAACTGTATTGAGAGACTGTAAGATACCTGCTGGAATCTAGAGCACAGTTGTGATCAGCATAGTAGATGTCTAAGAAAAATACTTCATCTTAGATCACCAATTAATTTGCAGAAAAGCTTACAGTGTGATCCGCAAAGGTAGTTATATGTCTACATCCAAAACTCAGGCACCCAGTTTGGGCTTCAATGTGAGCCACAACGCTCCCACTGAATCCCGTAGGCACCTAAACTCACTGGCTATGTCTACACTGGCAATTTAAGTCGACTTAAGGAGGCTTAAGTCAACTTAAAGTAAGCCACATCCACACTAGGCTTTCATTAACTCGACTTAAGAAATTCCTTAAGTCGACTTAATGAAAGCTTAAGTCGACTTAATAACTACCAATCATTAGGTCGACTTAAGCCTCCATAGTTCGACCTAACCCTTCCTTAGGTCGACCTAAGCCCAGTATGGACACATAAGTCCATTTTGTTAAGTCGACCTAAAGGCAGTTAGGTCGACTTAACAAAGTGGATTAAGTTGACTTAAAGTGTTGCCACTTGTTAAGTCGACCTAACTTTTCCTAGTGTAGACATAGCCACTCAGATCTAAGTTGTCAGGATAAAAGCTTTCTCTGTGCCAAAGGGCTAGATGACACTTAAAACTTACAGCAGCAGAGTATCAGTAGAGCTGTGCCACGTAGAGTACTTATATAGCTGCCTTATGTTGATGGGAGAGAGCTTTCCCGACGACATAATAAAACCACCTAAACAAGTGGCAGTAACTCTCGCCAACATAGCGCTATCCACATAAAATGCTGGCAAGACTTACATCGTTCAGGGGGGTGTTTTTTTCACACCACTGAGCAACAAAAGTTTTGCTAGCATACGTGCTAATGTAGACAAGAACTAAGTTTCTGCCTCTGAGCATGCACACTGCCTCCTCCCCCTAGGTGTCTAAACACCTATCACCTGCCTAAGGCCCAACGCAAATCACAAATGGGGAAGACAGGTATTTGACCACTGGGGGCACATGACTTCTGAGGAGAGACTGAAAGAAGTAGGCTTATTTAGTCTGCAGAAGAGAAGACTGAGAGGGGATTTGATAGCAACCTTCAACTACTTGAAGAGGTGCTCCAAAGAGGAGGGAGGTAGGTTGTTCTCGGTGGTAACAGAGGACAGAACAAGGAGCAATGGTTTCAAATTACAGCTGTGGAGGTCGAGGTTGGATATTAGGAAAAACTTTCTCACTAGGAGGGTAGTGAAGCATTGGAATGGGTTACCTAGGGAGGTGGTGTAATCTCTGTCTTTGGAGACATTTAAGGTTCAGTTAGCCAAAACCCTGGTTGGGATTATTTAGTGGGAGTGGTCCTGCTTTTTAACAGGGGGTTGGACTAGATGACCTCATGAGGCCCCTTCCAGCCCTATGATTTATGATTCTATATCAGAGCAGATCCTAATCCAGCAGGCAGCCCCTGAGCCAGCCTACCAGATTGGGTTCAATTCAGAATCTACTGCCCTAGAGGAGGAGGCTGTGATGTTCCTTACCTTATATGTGTACCCCACTGGTTAATACACTCATTTAGGATATGGGAGACCCAGGTTCAATTCCCCCCACTCTCCCAGTGGGTACTGGGGAAGAAAGTATTTGAACATAAGTTGCCCAACTCAGGTGAGTGCTCTAACCACTGGGCTATGGGAAATGTTAAAATCATAGAAACTGGAAGGGACCATGAGAGGTCATCAAGTCCAGTCCCCTGCACTTGTGGCAGGACCAAGTACCCCCATTTAAACCATACCTGACAGATGATTGTCTAAGCTGCTCTTAAAAACCTCCAATGTAAGAGATTCCACAGCCTGCCGAGGCAACTTATTCCAGTGTCTAGTCACTCTGACAGTTAGGAATTTTTTCCTAATGTCTATGCTGATGCTCCCTTGCTGTAATTTAAGCCCATTGCTTCTTGTCCTATCATCTGTGATTAAGGAGAATAATTTTTCTCCTTCTTCCTCATAACAACCTTTTTGGTATTTGAAAACTGTTATCATATCCCCACTCAGTCTCCTTTTCTCTAGACTAAACAAGCCCAGTTCTTTCAATCTTCCCTCATAGGTCAAATGTTCCAGACCTCTAATCATTTTTGTTGCCCTTCTCTGGACTTTCTCCAATTTCTCCACATCCTTTTTTAAATGAGGCATCCAAAGACACAGTATTCAAATTGAGACCTAGTCAGTGCAGAGTAGAGTGGAAGAATCACTTCTCGTGCCCTACTCACAATACTCCTGTTAATACACCCCAGAATGGTGTTTGCTTTTTTAGCAACAGCATTACACTGCTGACTGATATTTGGCTTCTGGTCCACTATTATACACACATCCCTTTCTGCAGTACTCCTTCCTAGGCAGTCATTGACCATTTTGTATGTGTGCAATGAGTTCAACCCTAAGAGTGGAGTACTTGGCACTTATCTTTATTGAATTTCATTCTATTTATCGCAGACCATTTCACCAGTTTGTCCAAATCATTTTGAATTGTGATCCTATCCTTCAAAGCACTCACAACCCTTCCCAGCTTGGTATCATCTGCAAACTTTATAAGTTTGCTCTCTATGCCATCATCCAAGTCATTGATAAAAGTGTTGAACAAAACTGGACCCAGGACAGATCCCTGCGGCACCCTGCTCATTAGGTCCTTCCAGCCTGAATGTGAACCGTTGATAACTACTCTCTGGGAGCTGTTATCCAACCAGTTTTTCACCCATCTTATAGTAGCTCCATCTGGTTTGTACCTCCCCAGTTTATTAATGAGAATGTGATGTGAGACCATATCAAATGCCTTACTAAAGTCTAGATATACCACATCTACCATTTCCCCTCTATCCACAAGGCTCGTTACCACATCACAGAACGCTATCAAGTTGGTTTGACATGATTTGTTTTTGACAAATCCATGCTGACTAGCCCTAAGCACCTTATTCTCTTCTAGATGTTTGCAAATCGACTCCTTAATTATCTATTCCATTATTTTTCCTGGTACAGAGGTTGATGTAGGGTGCCCTCAATCGTTCCAGTTTAAGCTGTTCCATTGTGAGTAAATAATGATTGGAATAAGGAGACTGGACCCACAATCTCCTACCAGCCAAGTGAGAACCTTAATCACCAGGGTAGTAGAGAGTCAGTGTCTCTTTCTCTCTTTAGCCCAATGAATAGTTAACAGCTTTGCCACAGTGGAGCAGCTTTCACAGGAGAGACAGAGGGAGTGTGACATCAGAATATCCAATAGCCCAGTGGTTAGCACATCCATTTGAGATGGAAGACTCCTGCTCAAATCCTTTCTCTCCTTCTACCTGACAGCAGGGAATTTAACCTGGTCTCCCATGTCCCAGAGAAGTGCTATAACCAGTGGGCTACAAGTTACAAGGTAGGAACCACCTCTGGCCATTTTGTGTGGGCAAGGCAGCTGCCGAACTAATTCCCACAGAAAACACATATGCAGCCTGCCTTCATTCCATGAGCTCTGTTCGTGGATCACTAAGCAAAACCAAGTGCTTCTCTACAGCCCAACCTGTGCCTATCTTCAAGACAGCACACACCCCTCCACTCAGCATCTCTCATTGGCTAGCTTAGGCAGCTCCCCACCTAGCATGCTGGCTTTTATGGATCACATGCTTAGGCTCCTCGGTCTCCCCATTCACAGCACAGGAGCCTAACACCGACTTTGCTGATCGGTTTTGTTCCTGTGATTCTCTAGGCACCTAAAAGTTAGGTGTGTGACACTCAGCGGGGCACTGCCTAAATCCCTTAGTGGGTCCCATCCTTAAGCACCTGTATACATTTCAAATCAGATTTTTAAACTGCTACGGACCAGTGTCTGAGAGATGCTGAGCCCTGGCAGTTACCATTGATTTAAGCATCTCATTTGAGCCACAAAAATATGAGTTAAAAAAATCAGAAGCCTGGTTTGTACTTAGAGACAGATTTTCAACCCTGTTTTTACCCATTATTTGCACTCACACTATTATTTTGTGAAAATACTCAGGTACTTTGAATGACCCAAAGTATTTAGGCCAGGCAAAGCATCTTCTCATTCACACATGGTAATTAGCATGATTAGCCCTCTACTTGTTGGACCAGGCTATGGGTGGTCTGATCTAGAGGTTAGAACCAGGAATGAAGCCAAGAGGCAGAGGCAGTGATCAGAGCCAAAAGCCAGACAAAAAAGGAGAGCTACTACAGCAGAGAAAAGCAAGGCATTGTCACCTCACCACTGTAAACATAAACACTGTGCTGTGCTGCTAATAACCTACAGCAATGGTTCTCAACCTGTGTTCTGTGGTCCAGGAAGGTACTGCAGGTGGTCCATGGGGAGGGAAGGAAGATAATGTCATAACAATATAATCCCGTGTACCTCTTATGTATCATATTCAATGTTACATTATTATTTGCAAAGTAATTTGCTTCACAAACATCTCCGAATTTAAATAGTGGCGCTTTTGCATGACATCAGTGTGAACTGATGCTCTTTGCACATTTGGCGGTTAGAACGTGGTCTGCAAAAGCTTTCGCTGACGATGTAGTGGTGCGAATAAAGGAAAAGGTTGGGAACCACTGACCTAAGGGGTTCTGCTACTACTGAGCTTAAACGCAGCCGGTTGGCTCCTTTCAGCCAATCAAGCATGCCAGCCAATCTGGCAGTTCTCCTAAAGCCCATCTAGGCTCATTCATTAACCTACTGGAAAGCTAAACTGGCTAGCCTCCGGCTTAGATGAAGAAAGTATTCTCAGAGAATTGTGGGTGCAAAAAAAGGAAGCCAGTTCTTGAAAAGCTGCCCTTTTATCTCCAGTTCAGGAAATAGTAGGTAACTTTGTTATATACAACTTTTTAAATAATTGTTTGTTTGTTTGTTTTTTATCTGAACACCTTCCCCTAACAGTAATCAGTTAATGCTAAGTTAAAATTCTGGTAGAAATTCTGCTTTGTGTTGGAGTTATAGACCAGTGATGCTAATTAACTGTGCCTGCAAGCTGCTCAAAAAAAAATGCTGGCAGAGAGACTATAAACAGTCATAAATCACATAATTATTTCCTATCAAAGGAAGCGATTATGTAGTTGATAATACCAAGCCAGGGCTGACTATTATCCAAAAAGTATTGTCAGACAGAAACTCAAAGGCTATGTCTACACTGGCAAGTTAATTCAAATTAAGGAAGCTTAATTCAAACGAACTAAAGCCATGGCTACACTAAGCTTTAATTAGTTCGAATTAAGGGCTTCTTTAATTCGAACTAATAAATTTGAATAGGCTATTCGAACTAAGGGTTAATTCGAACTAGTTAGTTCGAATTAACCAATGTGGCCATGTTAGTTTGAACTAATTGCTTAGTTCGAACTAACCGGCCCATTGAACTCAATGCAATTCGCTAATTCGAACTAAGCAAGTGCCTGTATCCTTCTATCCCCACCCCAGAAGTAGGGAAAATTCAGATATTTGGGTGCAGCTCAGGATATTATATCAACACAGAACTCCTTGTTTGTTTTTATATCAACACAGTTTTAGTGATGTCATAAATTCCTTGAACTAAATTAATTTCTGTGCTATTGTTTAAAAAGGAGGCCTCTGAAGATTGATTGATTGATTTTATTTAATAGGTCATGCGTAAACAGTACTCATCTCTGAGAAGGGGATGTGGGGAAAATGTGCTTTGTTATTACACATGTGGTACCATTCATGTTTTTTATTAATGGCAGTTCCTTACTGAGTGCCAAAGAAGAGGGTGCTGCTTTCCTTAATGTGGGCAATAAAGAAATTGTATGTAAAGTATTTATGTTCAGAAAGCAGACAGTGTTTGATTTCCAAATATTCAAAACTATTATATGGCAGCAGGTATTAAGCATTTACTAAGGTAAGATAGCTGGATGCAAGGTTGCTATAGTTACAAAATTTTCAGTTCCAAGAAATGTAAACTCCATGTAGTTCCCCAAATTGATATAATTATGTAAGATTTCAACTCTAAAGCACTATATAAAAAAGACTAGCTTACATAAGTGGTATGTGTGGTGTTTCAGGTTACTAGGGCCATTGGGGGTTTCCATAGTGATAAATGGGAGGGAAGTTAAGTACTCAGGAAAACCTAAAAGAGTCTTGTGGCACTTTTAAAGACTAACAGATTTTAGTTTCTGTGTGTTTGCTGGCAGTCCTTGCCAGACATGCTGAATAAAGCTTAATAAAGGAACTCTGAAGCCTGTTATGACTGCTGACCATTATTTAATCCTAATACATGACACTGATGACAGGGATGGGATGATGAGATAACATCTTGTGAACCCAGGAAATCCTGAGCTGCGTAAGAATGATTTTTTTTCCTCACTGTTTGCATGCCTGTGCTATGTGCCTGGAGGGGGATGACAAGAGTTGAAATCTGATCTGATGTTTGGTGAAGCCAAGGGACAGGAGATAAACAACCACAAGAGGGAACCATAATTCCACTCACTCGTTCAACCATGGCTTCACTCACTGGTTTTCTGGAACATTTTGATTCTTCCACCTCCAGTTGGAAATTGCATATAGCACACTTTCAGAACTTCGTGGTAGTGAATGATATACATGATGAAAAGAAGGTACCTGTTTTCTTGACCATTATAGGAGCTAAGACCTATAATTTGCTATGTAATTTGCTTTATCCAGAGAAACCCGAAGCAAAATCGTATGAGAATTTTGTAGAAGTTCTAGGAGCACATTTTTCCCTAAAACCATTGGTAATAGCAGAGAGATACCGGTTCTATCACAGGAATCAAGGTGAAGGTGAATCCATTGCACAATTCATAGTAGCTCTCAGGGAGCTGGCAGAACACTGCGATTTCAAGAACATGTTGGATGAAATGCTTCGTGACGGGCTAGCGTGTGGCCTGCACTGTGAATCAACAACGAAACGCCTGCCAATCGAAGCTCAGCTTACCTTGCAGAAAGCCATTGATATTTCAGTCTCTATGGAACGGGCCATGCAGGAGATGCAACTAATCTGGGCAAATGCAGGGACGCATAAGGTATCCAGAGAACCTACCACTCAGCCCCTGGGAAGGCAGGAATGTCACCAGTGTGGAAAAATGGGTTATCATGCATCTGAGTGCTGGTGTAAGGAACTACTGTGTTGACGATGGGCAAGAAAGGACACATCGAACATGCCTGCAGACAAAAGATGACTGAGCCACGCAGAACAGGCAGTCCGGAGAACAATGAGCAGGCGGTCTGATGGAACAAGAGGGAAATTCTACATGCAGTAGAACAGGTTGAAGGTGATTATGGTGACACCCATTCTGAAGAGGAAGAGTCACTTCATGTTTTGTCTATAACAGCTGGCCCACGTAAATTCTGGGTGACACTGCTGGTGGACGGCAAACCTGTATGCATGGAACTAGACACTGGTGCAGCTGTTTCATTAGTTTCCAACATTGTGTATGAGAAGGACTATATACATCTGCCGCTTAAACCAATGACAGTTGTTTTGAAAACATACACAGGAGAGGCTGGACCCCTGTTGGGTACTATTGATGTGAAAGTAGAGCTCAATGGGCAGACAGCAAAGTTACCGCTGTTTGTGGTGAAAGGCAATTACCCAGCATTAATGGGAAGGTCTTGGATTAGGAAGATCCAACTCAATTGGGCAGAAGTGCATCAATTGACCGAAGAAGAAATAAACTTGGCAACGATACCAGCGAAACATGCTGCTGTTTTTGGAGAGGACTTAGGCAGCATAAAAGGAATCACTGTGAAGTTACATATTAAACCTGACTGCCAACTGAAATGTTTGACGGCCAGACCGGTGCCATTAGCCATCAGG
Organism: Pelusios castaneus; assembly: GCA_007922175.1. Classification (NCBI taxonomy): domain Eukaryota; kingdom Metazoa; phylum Chordata; order Testudines; family Pelomedusidae; genus Pelusios; species Pelusios castaneus. The sequence continues at coordinate 7,047,472 of ML685798.1, forward strand.
TCCAAGGATGAAGCAGATTTGGAATGACTTGTCAAGGAGGGAACCTTAGTGCCAGTTACTCACAGCCAGTGGGCAACACCAATTGTCCAAATAGTAAAAAAAGATGGCTCCATTCGGATTTGTGGAGATTTTAAGGTCACCGTTAACCCAGCGTTACGCACAGAACAATACCCCCTTCCCCACATTGAGGACCTCTTCATGGGTTTGACTGGGGGACAAAAATTCAGCAAGATTGATTTGAGGCAAGCATATTTACAGATGCATGTCAAAGAAGAATCTCAAGAGTTGTTGTGTAATGCACAATGGGCTGTACAGATACTGTCACTTGCCTTTTGGGATTACTTCGGCCCCAGCCTTGTTCCAGAGGGCCATGAACCAGATCTTGAGTGGCTTATCCGGAGTACAGTGCTATCTTGACGACATCCTGGTCATGAGCAAGAATGAAGAGGAGTACCTTAAGAGCTACCCTACAAAGATTGGAGGAATACAGCCTATGTGTTCGCCGCGACAAATGTGAATTTTTTCTGCCCTCTGTTGAATATTTGGGACATATAATTGATGCTGCTGGCCTTCACAAGTCTCTAGCCAAGATGAAGACAATTGTGGAGGCTTCACCGCCTCAGAAAGTGAGCCAGTTTTGCTCTTTTTTAGGGTTACTGAACTATTATGGCAAGGCTTCTGAAACCCTTACATGAGCTCCTTGGGTCAAACCGGAGCTGGAACTGGACTGAAGCCTGTGATGTTCCATTCAACAAGGCTAAACTCGCATTGACTGATTCAAGGGTTCTGACACACTTTGATCCATCCTTACCTTTACAGCTAGCCTGCAATGCCTCCCCTTATGGAGTTGGGGCCGTGCTGTCCCATGTTATGCCCTCAGGTGAAGAAAGGCCCATCACTTTTGCTTCACGCACCTTGACCAAGGCAGAGACTAATTATGCCCAAATTGAACGTGAGGCACTGGGAATTGTTTTTGGGGTCCAGAAATTCAACCAGTACCTGTATGGAAAGAAATTCATCCTCCTCACTGACCATCGACCCCTAACATCGATTTTGGGACCACACACAGGCATTCCACCTTTGGCTGCCAGTCGTTTGCAACGACGGGCATTGATACTTTCTGGATATACATACGAGATCAAGTATAGGAAATCCTCTTTGCATTGCAATGCAGATGGTCTTTCAAGACTGCCATTACCAGTAGCCCGTCAAGATTCAGGCCAGGAAGGAATCTTTTACTTTGATCAGGTGAAAAACACACCTATCACAGCTATTCAAGTAAAAAGAGCAACACGCGTAGACCCAGTACTGTCTCGAGTTATGGATCTCATGATGCATGGAACATCATTGCCTGACTCCCAGGTCGCACCTGAGCTCCACCCCATATGACTAGGCGGATGGAGTTATCAACCCAGTCTGGGTGTTTGTTGTGGGGCATGCGTGTCATTATTCCACATTCATTAAGACCACATTTGTTGGAACAGCTCCATTCCAATCACTGTGGCATAGTCCGCATGAACGAAATCGCACGAACCTATTTTTGGTGGCCGGGCTTGGACAGGGCCATCAAAAAGACAGCTAGAGCTTGCACCTCGTGCCAGAGCATCAGTTAGCACCTTTCCACCCGTGGGACTGGCCAGAAAGGCCATGGCAACATATTTACATTGATATTGCTGGCCCATTCGAAGGTTGTATGTTTTTAATTGCTGTTGATGCCCATTCCAAATGGCCGGAAGTTTCTGTAATGCAATTCACTACTATGGAAAACACTATCCAAAACCTACGTGGCTTCTTTAGCCATTATGGTCTCCCAGAGCAGCTGGAGAGCAAAAGTACTCGGTCACCGAGAAGGAAGTGCTGGTGATAAAGTAGGCTGTGGAGGCACTTCGGTATTACCTTCTGGGCAAGCCCTTCAGTGTTATTACAGACCATGCTCCCTTACAATGGCTACAATGGATGAAGGATTCCAATGCCTGTCGAATGAGGTGGTACTTGGCCCTTCAGCCCTTCGTTTACACTGTCCAACATCGGGTAGGACAACACCATGTGAACACAGATGCACTGTCCTGCTTTGGGGAGTGGGAGATGCCCAGACCCGCTGGACGGGGTCTGGACTTAACGGGTGGGGAGTATGTAAGGGGCAAGGAATATGGTCGCCCTCTGAGATGGATGCAGAGGGTGAGCCAATCCCCTGCAAGGGGGTGGAACCAGCATCTCCAATCCCACCAGACAGGAAGCAGGGGGGGTGAGCACAGAAGGGAAGTATAAGAGGGTGGCCCTCTCCTTCAGTCAGGCCCCAGCCAGCACCAGGGAGGCACCATGCTGCACTACCCCGGGGCCGTACGCCCTGCCAAGCTTCCAAAGAAGCTTGGCCCCAACTTCCTACCACCTGGGGCCCAGAGGACTGCCCCAAGTGGCCAGTGCCCAGCCAGCCAGAGGAGACGACAGACCCCTGGGACCTGAGGGAGCAACCCTCCATGGGAGAGCCAGGCACCCAACACCCCGACCCAGAGCCCTGGGAACCGGAGACGCCGATCAGCCCCTGCGACCTGGAGGAACTGCCCTCGGCTGAGGACCTTGAGGAACAGCCCGTAGTCCCAGAGCCCTATGGACCGGAGCCACCTGTAGAAATCGGTGACCTAGAGGAGCTGCCCTCTGCAGAGGACCTGAGCGAGACACTGCCAGCCTTACCACCACTGGACGAAGCTGACGGGTTCGGGAACTTCCCGACGGCAGAATACCCTGGTATCCCAGAAGGACCCGAACCAGGTACCCCAGGGGAAAGGAAGAGGGGAGAGCAATCTTGCCCAGTGGTTACTCAGTGGCCTTGGAACAGTGGACCTGGGGCAGCGTGTTGCAGTGGGAGCCCCGCTGCCCCACACCAGGGGCATCCCGGTACTGCCCGGAGTGTTGGAACCATCCTGCTATAGCCCTGAGGCCTGTTAGTGGTGTGCCTTTCTCCTGTGTGCCTCCATAACCTAGCCCTGACCAGGAAACTGACTCTCGGAGCTGCCTGCCCCATCCTGCCTGAGGGCCGGGGGGCCTATTATATCTAGAGACTCGCCTTTCCTAGGGCTAGAGACTGCTGCCTGCCCCGGCTGCCTGAGGCCTGGGAGACCTGTTATATAGAGAGACTTGCCCTTCCCAGGGCTAGAATGTGCTGCCTGCCCCGCCCTACTGGGGGGATGGGAGGCAACACGATCACAAAGGCCAATGGGATACATCACATCCAGTCAGCACCATATCATCCATCCACCAATGGACTTGCTGAAAGATTCATACAGACTATGAAGCAAGCTCTAAAATTGGCGAAGGGACGGTCACCCCTTAAGATACGTCTGGACAACTTCTTGTTATACTGTAGAAACACTCCACAGGCCACGACTAAAGCGTCTCCAGCTTTCCTTATGATGGGATGGCAGTTGCGCTCTTGCTTTGATTTGTTGACACCACAAGAAACACAACAAGTGGTTCAATGCCAACAGCAGGACCAGGTCATCAGACGTGCGCCAAGAACGAAGGACCGCACCTTCACAATTGGCCAGCCTGTCCTCGCTCGAAACTATGCTTGCGGAGCTAAATGGGTTCCAGCAATAGTCATCGCCCAAACAGGACCTGTTTCTTACTCTCTCCAGACAGCGGATGGCCTGTCTTGGCGGCGGCATGTTGATCAGTTGTTACCATGTCATACCTGTCCTGAGGGTGGATCTCAAACCTACTTAACTGACTTCACCCTTGTCGGAGATATACCATCGAGTCATGATTCAGCGGTTCATGTGTCTTCTTCTCCAGCCACCTCTTCAACACCATTGGCCTCCACCTTCGCCTGAGCCTGCTACTTCTCCAGCACCTGTGGCCACACTGCCATCAATACCACCTTCTGGTGTGGGTCCACCAGAAATTCACCGCAATCCACCTAGAGTGAGAAGGCCTCCTACTCAGCAGGATCTTTAGCTAGGGGCGACCCCTTCATCATGGGACAGAATAATTCCCCAGGGGTTTGCCTGGAGATGGGGCAGTCTACCCTCATTTCCCAGTTTAATGTTTATTCTTTTTTTTGCGGGGAGCGGGGGTATTTTTTGGTGATGGGGAGGGCATTTTCATTTCAGGGAGAGGAATATGTGGTGTCTCAGGTTACTGGGGCCATTGGGGGTTCCCATAGTGATAAATGGAGGGTTGTTAAGTACTCAGGAAAACCTGTGTGTTTGCTGGCAGTCCTTGCCAGATATGCTGAATAAAGCTTAATAAAGGAACTCTGAAGCCTGTTATGACTACTGACCATTATTTAATCCTAATACATGACAGTATGACTGCCATTAATGCTTATGTTATATTCCAATTCGAAGATCACTAATTTTTCAAGTGAAGAAAAATAACTTACAGATATTGTGTCTGGGTAAAGAAAAGCACACTCATAACAAAGTTGTGTCCTTTGAACAAGTGAGAAGAGAACATGATACACCTACAGCTCACTTCTACTAGTTACAAATGTGCTCAGTTTTTAAAAATTTGGTTTTATTTTATTTATTTATTTGGTTTAACAAACATAGGCTTTGATCCTGTGGCCCATACTCATATGAGCACTGCTTGTTCTTGTGAGGAGTTCTAATGTTATCAAAGAGATAATCAGAATTGAGGAATGAAGGACTGTGCCCTTACTCCGGAAATTTTTGAATTAAACTGTGGAAGGAAAAGAAAATCTGCACTAATAAAAAGTAGTAATAAGAGCTTCATTTCAAGGATCCACAATATCTAAATAGTAGGTAAAGGAAACAGACTGGTTAAAAATAAGAATGTGTTCTCTTGGGGAGTCCAACGAATTACATTTAAAGAGTGAAACTAGAAGTTATTTTTCAATAGGTGTATTTAATCTGAACTTTGCTAGTTATTTTTAGTAGGGGTGTAGTGAGGCAGAATGGCTGCTCTCTGAGCCTGAGACCAAGGGACCACTACAAGGGAAACTTAGTAAATACTTTTAAAAAACCCAAGGAGTTCCGTGGCACTTTTAAAGACTAACGAATGTATTTATCACACAAGTTTTTGAGGGAAGAAAAATGCAGTAAATACTGCAAATGAGGCACTAACAAGGACATACAGCAAAGGAATGCGTGGGAATAAGAGATATAGGAACAAGCCTTTAAAACACTGTTGGATTTTGTGTTCCAAAGGGGTAGCCGTGTTAGTCTAGGTCAGCCAAACAAGGAGTAGTCCTGTGGCACTTTTAAAGACTAACAAATTTATTTATCGCATGAGCTTTCATGGTAGAAAATCCCACTTCGTCAGACACTTTGAAGATAGGGAATTTACAGAATGGGAGGAAATTAAATGCAGGAAAATATATGACATGGGATCAGGTCATCCCTCAAGCTTTCATCCAAGAGATACCACACAATCCATTATCTACAGTCAAGCCCTAAGATATAACAGCATTTGCTCCCATCCTTTGGACAGAGACAGACACCTTCAGGATCTCTATCAAGCATTCTTAAAACTACAATAGCCACCCGCGAACGTGAAGAAACAGATTGACAGAGCCAGACAGGCAGTGGTTAAAGTATAATTTGATGGGCCCAGGAACCCCCCTAATCTCCGGGCCCCCTTCCCGTATTCTCTGGGCCCCCTTCATGCATACCTGGGCCCCAGCCCAGGTAGGCATTTGCAAGCACTTCCCAGTACCACATGCATCGGTTATCACTCCATAAAAATATTTATAATTTTACATGACATTTATGTCTATAGCAATTATTGTCACAATCTAGCAACCACTGCATAACACAGTAAGTATTGTGATTAACAATGATGGGGCGTAGGAGAAGATTTGAGTTGAGAAATGTATCTGTAAAGGTATACAGCTTTTCTACAAATTGCTATAATAGGGTGGAAGGATTTTGTTTTTAACAACTTACTAAAACTGAGACCTGGTGCAAGCAGGTCTGAATTTAATGGAATATTTACCTAATCTTTACATGTATATCTAACACCATAGAATCTGAGCACCTTTGATTGGAAAACAACACTCTCAAAGTTCTAAAAAGTTGTCATATTTTAACATAATTCGGTTTTAAGTCTTGAACCAAAAAGAGATGAGTAATGCTTAAACAGGCTGACATTATCATGAGTGTGTGTTTATAGCATGCATGATGCCCTGCATCAAAAGCTTTCCCATCATTACCAAAGACTTGCTCTTACAAGATGCTCAGCATTATGCCTGTGATCTAGCAAAGCACTTAAGCATGTAATTAACCTTGAGCATGGTAGTCCTAGTTAAATCTAAGTCTTTGTAACCCTATTCCCTGGCATACACATGCAATTAAAAAGAATATAGAGACAGTGACCACATTTTAAAATTATTTTGGAAAAAGGAATTTAGTTTAAATAATTCCATGATTAGAGTTGGCTGGCTGCCCAGTCATGAATGAGAAGATTTCTGTGATCCAAAGAAGAGGCCAGTTGAGGATCAAGGGAAAATGTGTACAGTTCTTGCTGATAGATTTTCTTCTAAGCATTTCGGAGCTCAAATACCTTTTGCTGGATGGAAAAACTTAGTTCAGCCAGTGTCTGCAGATTTTACATGGAGTCAATTGCTCGCTGGTGACATGAGAAAGAAGACTAAGGTGATCCAGATCATGAGCTAACTCTTTTGAAAAGGTCATTTTCAATGTCAGTTCAATGCCAATCTTAGGACATATTTACAACATTTAAAAACAAAAACTCAATAACCGGACCATTATTAGTGCTACATAGACTTCCTGCAGTTGGGGTATGTTCCTCTATATTTTCCCCTACAAGCAAAAGCCTGAGTAAATATATGAGCATAAACTGGTGATTCTGGCTGCTGACCAGCCCCGTGGCCACGGCAGCAAAGTTCTGCTGCTGACCCAGGTGCATGGCACATGGCTCTCCCACTCCCTTGGGAGAGGGAGGGCAGCTTCCGGTCACATGACCAGAAGCTGCCCTTGGCCAGCTCATCCTGCACTTGCAGGGGCCCGGGCAGAAAACAGGGGCTGGCTACACACCTGGCTAAGGGCTCCTTACACTAATTTATAGATAAAATTTTGTTTCTGGAACCTCTGCTGAAATGAATTTTACCTGCAATCAATTGCTCTAACTAGCAAACCAGACACGTATGTGTTTGTGTACCACCAACCAGTGTAGTGTGTATGCTGTGAGATGTAATTATCAGTGTATCATTTTCCTTCTGTTTCTTCTTTTCCACGTTTTCTACCCTATATTGATCCATGAACCTGTTTCTGCCATCTCAGCACATTTTAAAAATCTTTTTAAAGTTGAAAGCAAACCAACGCAACTTGGCCTTGCTGTCTCATTACAAAAGGTGATTTTCCTGTCTTTTAACATTCCTACCTTATCTGTTCCACATTATTTGAATCAAAACAACTTGCTTGGTTTGCTGAAAAAAAATCTGAACTGACCTTGTGACTTACCTGTCTCTGCATTTATATATTACCTTCCATACTGTAGTTTCCATTTCATGTGTCTGATGAAGTGGGATTTTACCCACAAAAGCTCATGTGATAAATAAATTTGGTGGTCTTTAAAAATGACATAGGACTCCTTGTTTGTTTTACAGTCATCATATTTCAGTGGAGTGGGATGAATAAAAATTGGACTTTCAAAAACCCTAATGCGAGAAGAAGACAGTGTTGAAACTTTAGCTTCTAAAGCCATGTCTGCTTACGAGACAAAACAGTCACACTTTTCTACATTACCCAATCTCAGTATAACTTTCAGTGTGTCCAGTGGAAAAATCAATGAAGGCCTCATGAGCACTGGAGGTCTTTTATAAAATTGGATGGTCTGGGTCATATTTCTGATCCCTGCTAGAATATTTATGAATGTTTTAAAGCGTTACATTAATGAACACCTTGTAAATGAGACTTTTACAAAGCAAAGGCCGCTGTGTGGTGTTTGGCAGTCATTACATGGCACTTTGTAATGGAAAAAAGCAGGAAGTTGGTGCTTTTTAGGTAAAAATCTTTTCTCCTCTCACCAGTGGTGTTGGGCACTGATGAGTCCATTTTACACTCCTTCCTCTCCCCCACCCCCATGGTTGTATGTCACTGGTGCGATGGATATTGTACGAAGAGATTTGGAGTCCAAGAGGGGTGAGACAAAGGGCAGTATAAATGCAAGGCAGCATTGAACTGAACTGGCCAATATAGCCTGTGTGCTACTAGTTCATACTGGATGGTGGTCCGACCTGCTCCGATGTGTCATAGATCCGATACTGTTAAGAGCTGGCACAGGTTCTCCTGTGCTGGTGAGGAGCCTATGCTCTGGGCACTGTCGGAGGGGAGTGCTGTATCCCTGCGGTTAAGACAGAGGAGGGCGACATGGGTATGCAGGTAGCCAGCAATTAGTATCCTACTGCCCCATAGTCGTCCCTGCTGCATGGGGCGGCACTGCCTTGCCCTGGGCATCTTTCCCTAAGGTCCCAGGGGAAATCCCTGCCCCGTAGCCCAAAGCCCAGGCACGAAGTTTCTGTGCAGCAGCTACCGGATGAGCTGATGCGGCGGCGGCGCTGGCCGCCAGGGGGCGCTGCCCGGCCGCGGGCTCTGGCCGCCGGACACGCATCGTGCCCCGTTTCCGGAAGAATGAGGTAATGTCTGGCCGGGAGCTCTGTGATTGGCTGGAGGCCGGGGGCGGGGAGGCACGCCATTGGCTGGGGGCGGGGCCCGTTGTCGATAAATAGGGGCGGCGCGAGCGCCCGCCCCCAGCCATTAGCGAGCGCGCAGCGAGTTGGGAGCGAACTGCGCCTGTGACTGCGACATGCTCGGAGCCTGACTGAGCCGCTGCGCTCGGGGCACGAATGAACAAGCGGGTGCTGCTCCTGTTCACGTACCGGGGACTCGCCAGCCGGGGGGGCCGCAGGGGGAAGCGCCGCCGAAAATGGCCCCGTTCCGCATCCGCGGCGCGCGGCCCGAGGACTGCGCCGATCTGCTGCGGCTCATCAAGGTAGCGCGGGGGATGGGGAGTGGGACGGGGAATATGGCTATGGGGGTAGCGTCCCCCCTCCGTGCGTGGGGTGGTACCGCCCGGCCCCGATCCCACCTGACCACAGGGGACACGGCACGTGACTTGGCAAAATCAAGCTGTCCTGCCCGCCCGGCTCACGTGCCGCTGGCCCTCCCCCGGCTCTGCTCGGGGCAGACAGCCCGACCGCGAGACCCGCCCCTGGAGACGTGCGCGCCCATCGCTGTTTGTCTGCTTACAGGAACTAGCCAAGTACGAGGACATGGAGGATCAAGTGGTGCTGACGGAGAAAGGTAACACCTGCGCTACTAAGGGTTTCCTGTGGTGTCGCTCTGCTGCCATTGACCTGTCCTACATCTTCTCTTGCTCTTCTCTTGGTAGATTTGCTGGAAGATGGCTTTGGGGAACATCCTTTCTACCACTGCCTTGTTGCAGAAGTGCCGGAAGAACAGTGGCCAGCTGAAGGTAAGGTTTCCTGCTCCCTTTTTTAACCTCAGGTAGGCACAGGATCCACCTAAGGTGTTGTTTAAAGCTGCTAACAGAAAGCTGCAGTTGTGAACGGGGATCAGAAGAAAAGGTTAAAAAGGCCACTATTGAAATGGGATTGTGATCTGTTTCTAAAGCAATCAGTCATCCTGAAGACGCTGGAGACCAGGTATAGTATATATGATGTACTGTAATTCCATTTCATTAAATGGCTGTTCTTGTTTGACCCTAATTTACCTTTATGTAATCCTGTTGAATCACATTTTTTCTTTAATTTGTCCCCAATCTTCAGGTTACAGTCTCTAGCTTCGCCATGTACATGGCCCTTCCGTGTACATGGATGGGCGGGGAGGTAACTAAAAGATCCGTTACACAATAAAGTAGATGATCATGATACATGAGGTAAGGTCCACAGGGATGAGTACTATTCCCACACATTTACCAAAAAACACACGGTAGATCAGAAATTCTGTATGCACTCTTCAGATGAGTATGTACAGAGCATTCTGGCTAGCATGATTGGAAGTCAAGTTTTAGGACTGAGTGGCATGATGTTGGCAGAGGGGTACCAGTTTTACATTGACCTGTTGGCTCCTCTTACGGGTGAGCCATTGAGTTGTTTCAAGCAAACAAGGAAAGCTGTTGGCCAAAGTAGATATATTTCTGGTGCCCAGGATAAAGGAGACAGACTGCTACTTTATTAGTGGGAACACAGTTGAGGCAGTGCAGGAGATGCCATTATATTAATTAATGGTTGCCTGTGAGCACTCCTGGTTTTCCCACTAAGTAATTTTTGAGATATAAATTGAAAGACTTGAAGGTGTGTTTTTTAGATTCCACTATATTAGTGTTGTGTTCTGATTTTTAAGGAAGCAGAATTGAGCTAACTGCCACCATATTCTGAACTGCCGTGTAAAATGTAAACTGATTATATTCCAAAGTGGACTAGTAGGGTATGTATAATGTGTTTGTAGCAGAAAGCTGTAGATACTCATTTTTCACTGTAACTGTAAACACTGCCTTCGAGGAGCTAGGAAGATAGTCTTCATTCCACAACACAGCTCTCATGCTATCAGAAATCCTATTTTACCTATGACTCAGTGCACTTATTAAAAATTTCCATTTTTAAACCAGGCTTATGACTGCTAATAAATTAATAATTGCATGTACAAAAGTGAAACCTAGGTATTTAGGTTTCATGCATGTAAGGTGAAATGTACTAATCTTGTTGCCTTTCAGAAATCAGGTTTTTTTTCCCTGATGTAATATCTTTTTTACAGGACACCTTATTGTGGGTTTTGCCATGTACTACTTCACTTATGACCCATGGATCGGAAAATTGCTGTACCTTGAAGATTTCTTTGTAATGCCTGAGTTCAGAGGTGTGTTTTAAGGAATAGCTTTACAAGTATTATTGTATGTGCTTTTTAAAATTACAACTGATAACACTTCTTGACGTTTTAGGACTTGGCATTGGTTCAGAAATTCTGAAGAATTTGAGTCAGGTAAGTAGCTTTTTCTTTCTCCATTAGATTTTTAGCACAAGACAACAGGAGAGAAACAAGTCTGTTTGTCAGGGATTCTCCACCCGGGGGTTGTGAAGTGTCAGAACCCGTGCATGCCAGTAAGGATGCCATTGTGAGGGGCGGGGGCTTCATCTCAAAGGGGGTCCCAGCAAAAACAAAACAAAAAAACCCCTCTGATTTGTGTGTTACCCTTTTAATAGTATCTGAAAGTTAAATGATTGAGTTGCAGCAGTGAAGGGGGGACATTTGAGACAGGCTTATTCGAATTCCGGAAACTCCTACAGGTTTAATATCTGTCAGATACTTTATTGAATCTGAATTGTGATGGGCACAAGGGAGATAGGGGGACAAAGGAGACTGAGATGGGTTGAAGGAAAATGCTATAGTAGCTGTTCAGTATTTTAGTAGTGATGTCCACTTTAGCAGTATGATTTCTCTTGCCTATCAATAAGGAAAGGATAGATGCGCTTCCTCAGCACATTAATATACTGGTCCCCTTTGCAGGTTGCACTCAAATGTCGCTGTAGCAGCATGCACTTTCTAGTGGCAGAATGGAATGAACCTTCTATCAGGTTTTACAAGAGACGAGGTGCTTCGGATCTGTCCACTGAGGAAGGATGGAGGCTCTTTAAAATTGACAAAGAACATCTGTTGAAAATGGCAACTGAAGAGTGAGGAATTATTTTAGCAAATGACAAATCTTATACTTTGAGTAAATTTTGCCTTGCTTTCTATACAACTTGTAGTGGAATAAATAGTCTGGACTCTAATTCAAAAGCTCTGTTACCAGTGCCATAGTATAATTGTTACTCTTATTTAGACTTGAAACATCCTTTTTACAGGAAGTGACACCTGTGATTGTTTGCTTGTAAACATCCTTCAATGTGGGCTTGTGATCTTTAAATGTATATTGAATAAAACTTCATTGTTGTGAGTGTCATTCAAATGTGTACAATGTACACACTGGCAGGGTTTTTGTTTTAATTTCCTTTTCTAAAATAAAGTATATTTTCATTTGAATGGCATCATTGTACTGTGGTTGAATTCTTTCACGGAACCAGGCCTTCATTTGGTCATTTCATAATACCTGTGTCACTAAATGGAACCACTGATAATCAACATTACACCCACTTAAAAGCTAAAACTTTTCTTGAAACTAAAGCAGCTGCCAGCAACTTTCCATCCACTGTTCTAATTTAGGAGGATATAGGTGCATTTTACTCATTTTAACACAGGCCCACCCCCATGAAGAAAAAAAGCTGCCTAAGGGAAAACTGATGTGCTGCAACCTGAAGATTTTTCTGTTTGATTAATAAAAGTAATTTAAAGCAGAGATTCCTAAACTGGGGCATTGGCATCAAACATGCAGGCCAAAACCATCCTGCCACCCTCTTCCATCAGGCCCAGGACTGCTCCCCAAGACCACACACTCCCTAACGGAGTTCTTGCATGCCCAGCGCTGCACAATGCCACAAGAGTGTCGGGTCTCATGCCAACATGGAGTGCTGGGTGTGTGAGACCGCTCTGCAAAACCACACGCTTTCTCTAACAGAAGTATCACAGCTCAGTTTTGGATACGCAGCACGCCAATGCAGTAAGATTTCGATTTATGGTATACATGGTCCCTCTGATGTACATTTAAGTCAAATCTGGCCCGCCATAGCACTTGGGGTTGAGGGTAGTAGAAACTGGGTGGGATAGAAGCATTACCTGGCTCTGTCCGCTGGCTGCAGCCCCAAGCTCAACCCCTAATAAGGGCTCTGACACAGCTCCCACTTGCATCTCTGGGGGAGACATGACCTCAGGAGTAAGAGTACTTCCTTTTACCTAGTGATGTTATCTAAAATAATTTGCACTCATTTAACTAGAATTGGCTTTTAATTGTTCTAGGGACAGGTGGTAGAAAATCCCTCTGTGGACAGCAATTCAAGTCTTATTTATACAGTACTGATTCTTAACCTAGCTTCTGTACCAACTTAAGTCAATAAGCCATGTTTAAATTGCCTTGAGTATTCATGCAAGCATTTTGCACCAACTTTAAGTTTGTTTTAAAACTATTTAAACATAACAGGTGCAAAGAGTACTTTTAACTACCACTACTTTCCTTTTAAAGATACTGACACAAAAATCATCAGTGCACAGTGCAACAGATGTTCAAAGATCATTATCCTATGGTGGTGCTGTTTTGTAGTAAAATAGTTTTAACGTAGGAAGAGAAAACGTGAGTGATTTTCATAAAACTAGCTAAATTCTACACCTGAATAAGCACAAGGAAAGAAGTGAGGGTGACAAGGAAAGCTACACACCATGATTATAATTAAATAGCTGCTATTTGTTTCTGTTAATCTGATCAGTGCTTTCATTGGCTGAAGTACAGAAACTACCCCTTTTACTTATAGGGCCTAGTCTATAGTAAAAGGATACCAGCACAGTTAAAAGTAAATCTTTACAGAAGTTATTATAGGGCTAAATCTTATTCCTGTACGGAAATACAAATGTTATAACAGTCTCTCCCCAGCCCTCCAAAGCATAGACTAGTATAGTCATTAAAAAAAAAAAGCCACTGCTCACAAAGTTATACCAATACAACTTTTGAGTATAAAATAGCTCTCTTCTGTAAATATTTCAGGACAGGAATCATCTTGCCACTGAACTGCAATGCAAAGACCCACTCACCTTGTTCTGTTATTGCTAGGTAACGTTTGTAACATCCTTGTCTCAGGAATGACATCAAAATAAATATTTTTGTTTAGTGATATTTATCTGATGAAAGATTTTAAAAGGTATGTGCATTTAGACAGCGCCTCTAACCTAATCAGAAAACTTCCTTCTTACACTGCAGTCACTTATTTCTTTAATAGAATACTTATTTGGGAATAGTTGAATCATTAAAAAAATAGCTTGGACTTTTACAAAATTAAGGCTAGCATTAAAAATTCCTTTATAAACAACGTACAACACTAGATGTAGTTTAACAAAATAATCAGCTTCTGAATTTAACTACTTGTTCTTAAAAATGTAGCACTATATATATATATAACACTATATCTTGTGTGGCACACATGCAACTAGTAACTGAAGCAAAAGTTTTACAAGAGGAAGTATTCTAGTTGAATGAAGAGGTGTTGACTTTAGCTGGGATGGTCAAAAGGAGATTAAAGTGGGGTTTGAAAGTTTTAACGTGAGTCTTATGAAATCCCAACTTTTATGTACACTGTTACACCAGTCAAAAAAAAAAGTGCAGGTAGATTTAGAATGTTCTTTAAAACATGTAGAGTAATGTCATTCAAATCTGAATTCCCTTTTATGTTGCTTACTTAGCTTTGTATTATTTTATTGATACCTGCCTTGTTAAAGGTGAGCTACACAGGGTTTGTGCTCTTTTATTATGCATGATAGATGGAGAAAGTGATATTTTTTCTTTGTTTGCATTACTCTGAGAAGCCTATTAGATCATAGAATCTTAGGGCTGGAAAGGACCTCATGAGGTCATCTAGTCCAACACCCTGCTAAAAGCAGGACCATTCCCACTAAATCACCCCAGCCAGGGTTTTGTCTAACCAGACCTTAAAAATCTCCAAAGATGGAGATTCTACCACCTCCCTAGGTAACCCATTCCAATGCTTCACCACCCTACTAGTGAGAAAGTTTTTCCTAATATCCAACCTTGACCTCCCCAGCTGTAACTTGAAACCATTACTCCTTGTTCTGTCCTTTCTTACTACTAAGAACAGCCACGCTCCCTCCTCCTTTGGAGAACCCCTTCAAATACTTCAAATCCCCCCTCAGTCTTCTCTTCTGCAGACTAAATAAGCCTACTTCCTTCAGTCTCTCCTTGTAAGTCATGTGCCCCAGCCCCCTAATCATTTTTGTTGCCCTCCGCTGGACTCTTTCTAATTTATTCACATCCTTTCTGTAGTGGGGAGCCCAAAACTGGACACAGTATTCCAGATGCAGCCTCACCAGTGCTGAATAGAGGGGAATAATCACATCCCTCAATCTGCTGGCAACACTCCTACTGATACAGCCCAATATGCCATTGGCCTTTTTGGCAACAAGAGCACACTGTTGACTCATATCCAGCTTCCCATCAACCATAACCCCCAGGTCCTTTTCTACAGTGCTGCTACTTAGCCGATCGGTCCCCAGCCTGTAGCAGTGCATGGGATTTTTCTGTCCTAAGTGCAGGACTTTGCACTTGTCCTTGTTGAACCTCATAAGGTTTCTTTTGGCCCAGTGTTCCAATTTGTCTAAGTCTCCCTGAATCTTGTCCCTGCTCTCCAGCGTGTCTACCATTCCCCCCAGCCTGGTGTCACCTGCGAACTTACTAAGCACACAATCTATCCCATCATCAAAATCATTAATGAAGATGTTGAACTGAACCGGCCCCAGGACCGACCCCTGGGGCACTCCACTCGTTACTGGTTGCCAACTAGACATTGAGCCATTGATTCCTACCCACTGAGCCCGTTGGTCTAGCCAGTTTTCTATCCATCTTATGGTTCACACATCCAACCCATACTTCCATAACTTGCCGATGAGAATGCTGTGGGAAACCATATCAAAAGCCTTGCTAAAGTCGAGGTATAGCACGTCAATGGCTCTCCCCGCATCCACAAATCCAGTCATGTCATCACAGAAGGCAATCAGGTTGGTCAGACACGATTTGCCCTTGGTGAATGCATGCTGACTGTTCCTGATCACTTTCTTTTCCTCCAAGTGTTTCCGGATGGATTCTTTGAGGATCTGCTCCATGATTTTTCCAGGGATTGAGGTGAGGCTGACCAGTCTGTAGTTCCCCAGATCCTCCTTCTTCCCTCTCTTGAATATAGGTACTATATTTGCCTTTTTCCAATCCTCCGGGACCTCCCCCATTCGCCACGGGTTTTCAAAGATAATGGCCAGCGGCTCTGCAATCACATCGACCAACTCCCTCAGCACCCTTGGATGCAGTTCATCCGGCCCCATAGATTTGTGCACATCCAACTTCTTTAAGTAGTCCCTAACCTGACCTTCCATCACCAAGGGCCACTCTTAATATAGTGCAAATATAGTACCTATCTTCAAGAAAGGGGGAAAAAAAAGGATCCGGGGAACTATAGACCAGTCAGCCTCACCTGAATCCCTGGAAAAATCATGGAGCAGGTCCTCAAAGAATCCATCCTGAAACACTTGGAGGAAAATAGAGTGATCAGGAACAGTCAGCATGGATTCACCAAGGGCAAATTGTGCCTGACCAACCTGATTGCCTTCTATGATGACATGACTGGATTTGTGGATGCGGGGAGAGCCATCGATGTGATATACCTCAACTTTAGCAAGGCTTTTGATACGGTTTCCCACAGCATTCTCATTGGCAAGTTAAGGAAGTATGGATTGGACAAGTGGACCGTAAGGTGGATAGAAAACTGGCTAGATCACTGGGATCAGCAGGTAGGAATCAATGGCTCCATGTCTAGTTGGCAACCAGTAATGAGTGGAGTGCCCCAGGGGTCGGTCCTGGGGCCAGTTCTGTTCAACATCTTCATTAATGATCTCTTTCTCCATGGCTTCTCCTTTGAAACATAACTTTCTCTTCCCACCAAACAGTTTCTTTGGACCTTCACTGGTCCCACAGTCAAAATCCCCTTTCACTCCAAACCCCTGTGCCCAAGTTCCCTTTGTGTCTAACACCTGACTCTGACACTGCTCTCTCATTGCGTCTCTGGTTGGTATTTTTCACTGTAAATGCCCCTCCACTCCCTGCAGATAAACTTGGTTGCACAGATTCCAGAGGGGTGGCTGTGTTAGTCTATTCCAGCAAAACCAAAACAAACTTATACCTGCAACAAACCCAGCTGCCAACTCTGCCTACACGTCTACTCAAATGACACCACCATAGGACCTAACCAAATCAGCCACTCCATCAAGGACTCATTCACCAGCTCATCCACCAATGTGATATATGCCATCATGTGCCAACAATGCTCCTCTGCTACAAACATTGGCCAAACCAGGCTGTCTCTATGCAAAAAAAAAAAAAAAAAAAAAAAATGGACACAAATCAGACATGAAGAATGGTAACATTCAAAAACCAGTAAGGGAATATTTCAATCTACTTGGACATTCTGTGAAAACAAGCTAGTTGAGTACTTCAGCAAAAAACTTCAAAACCAAATGAGAACATGAAACTGCAGAATGAGAATTCATATGCAAACTGGGTTTGGATAACACTCTTGAATAGCGGGGTCATTACAAAAGGTGATCAACCTTCTCGGTTCCAGCTCTGGCTTTCCCTCTTACACACTGTTGTTGTTCCACCTCTTTGAATCAAAACAACTTGCTTGGTTGCTGAAAAAATATGAACTGGCCTTATGGCTTACCCTTCTCTGCATTTATATATTTCCTTCCATACTGTAGTTTTCCATTTCATGAGTCTGATGAAGGGGGATTTTACCCACGAAAGCTCATGCAATAAATCAATTTGTTAGTCTTTTAAAGTGCCACAGGACTCCTTATTTGTTTTGGTATTAGTTGCACAGGTTTCCTTGCAGTGCAGGCATCCTCCTTAGAAAACCATTATCTAGACAGAGCAGAGTCATTAAGATTAATGACTTCTTCTGTTTGCTTAGTAGCTAATACCAGACAGTGTGAGTGATACATATCAGCGACCTTGTTTGTTCACAGCTGACTCACTACACACAGAGGCATTTAATGATACAGCAATCTCAAAAAATTAACCAGAATTCATTAGTTGCACACAGAGAGATTCCCCAAATCACAGAAGTGATAACCTACTGACAGCTTTCTGGACACTACAGTACAGATTAGTGATGGACCCATAAACACCACCCTATACCAAAAACCTACTATAGTTACCTACATCCCTCGAGCTTCCATCCAGGACACACCACACGATCAATTGTTTACAGCCAAGCCCTGCGATATAACAGCATTTGCTCCAATCCCTCAGCCAGAGACAGATACCTCCAAGATCTCTATCAAGCATTCTTAAAACTACAATACACACCCATGGAAGTGAAGAAACAGGTTGACAGAGCCAGACGGGTACACAGAAGTCAACTACTACAGGACAAGCCCAAGAAAGAAAACAGCAGAACTCCACGGGTCATCACCTACAATCCCCAAGTCAAACCTTTACAGCACATCAACAAGGAGCTACAGCCTATTCTACAAGACGATCCCGCACTCTCTCAGGCCTTGGGTGGCAGACAGCCCTTCAATCTTAAACAGATACTCACCATCAACCACAGACCTAACAACAGAAACATTAAAGCAAGCATATATCCCTGCAACAAATCACATTACCAACTTTGCCCACATATCTGCCAAAAGACACCATCATGGGATCTAATCAAGTCTGCTACTCCATCAAGGGCTCATTCACCTCCTCATCCACCGATGTTATTTATGCCATTATGTGCTGGAAATGCCCCTCTATCTTATACATTGGACAAACAGGACAGTCTCTTTGCAAAAGAATAAACAGACACAAATCTGACATCAGAAATCGCAACATTCAAAAACCAATAGGGGAATACTTCAGTCTCCCTGATCACTCCATCAGTGATCTGTTAATAGCTGTACTCAGGAAAATGGTTAACAAATCAAAACTTCAAAGAGAAACTGCATAATTGTGGTTTTTTTCCCCATTAACACAGGTGATCTGACCTCACCTCCCTCTATACGCTGTTTTACACTGTTTTAATCTAACAACTGCTTTGATTTGTTGTAACAACCTGACCTGATCCTATGACTTACACTTCCCTGCATTTCTTTAACTTCCATTCTGTAAGTTCTCCATCTTCAAGCATCTGATGAAGTGAGATTTTCTCATGCAATTAAATAAATTTGTTAGTCTTTAAAAGTGCCACAGAACTCCTTGTTTGTTCTGCTGACCTGTGTTACTGTCCTAAACTGGGTGGTCAGTAAACTGAACCAACCATCAGAAAGCAAATGAGAAGCAGAATTTTAAGGCTCCATAGATCACTACAGCCAGGCATTTTTCAGATGCACTTGCTACTCTCTCCTTGTTAGTACAAAGAGATACTCAGAAGAATACTGCACATTAATTAAATGTTTATCAGTGACTATCCACAAAATCCAAAGGGGTAGCCGTGTTAGTCTATTGTAGAAAGACAACAGAGTCCTGTGGCACTTTTAAAGACTAACAGATTTATTTATCGCATGAGCTTTCGTGGGAGAAAATCCCACTTCGTCAGATGCTTTGAAGATGGGAAACTTACAGAATGGGAGGAAATTAAATGCAGGGGAGTGTATGACATAGGATCAGGTCAGGCTGTAACAGCAAATCAAAATAGGTGTTAGGATTCAAACACTGGGGAACAGCACATAGAGGAAGGTGAGGTCAAATCACTTGTTGTAATGAGAGAAAAATCCATAGTCCTTGTTTAACCCCAAGACAACTGAGTCAAATTTGCATATAAGTTCGAGTTCTGCAGTTTCTCTTTGAAGCTGTGATTTGTTATTCATCTGTGTCAACACAGCTATTAACAAGTCGTCAAGGGAGTGAGCAGGGAGATTGAAGTGTTCCCCTATTGGTTTTGTAGTGTTGCAATTTCTGATTAAGGCATATCCCTGCAACAGACAACGCTGCCAACTTTGCCCTCATATCTACACTGATGACACCATCACAGGGCCTAATCAAGCCACCTACTCCATCAAGGGCTCGTTCACCTGCTCATCCACCAATGTGATTTATGCCATCATGTGCCGGAAATGCCCCTCTGCCTTATATATTGGACAAACAGAACAGTCTCTGCGCCAAAGAATAAATGGACACAAATTTGACCTCACCTTCCTCTATGTTCTTAGTTCGAATTAACCGGTCATTGAAATGAATGGGGATCACGAATTCAAACTAAGCAAGTGTTTGCTTAGTTCGAACTAATATTCCAGTGTGGCCATGCTAGTTTGAATTAAGCTAATTCGAACTAACTAAAAGTAGTTCGAATTAATTAGTTCGAACTAACTAATTCGAACTAACTTTAGTAAGTGTAGACATAGCCAGTGTAACTGGGTTCCCAGGCAGCATTGCACACGTGACTTATTAGTCCATTTTAGTTGTCAATATTGACACTCACATAGTCCAACTCTGAGAAACATTCAATGTATTCCCTTCCAAGAGTTTTTCTGTATCACATTAAAAGCGCTTCTCTGCTTGTCAAGTTTCGTATGTTTGTGGTGTTCTGCTTTTTTCACTCTCAGACACACAGAAGCAATCAAATCAATCCCCCATCCCTTCCTTTGTTATCAGAACCCCAGGAAATTACTTGAACTGCATAACCCAGCCTCCACCCAGGCTTGCATACAGTCTAGTCCAGGGGCAATGGGTTTCTATTTTTGCAGCTATCACTAACAGGAGCATTTAACTGTTACTTTGTTTAGCCTGACTGAATGGTGGCTATCATGCCCACAGCTTCAGTGAAGTGGTGTGACAGCCCAACCCTCAACATAACAGTATTTTCCAGCAAATCTATACTGATATATCATTTCCAACAAATTTTAACCAACAGATAGATCAATTTAAACTGAAACATAGGAATCTGTAATAAGAAATCCTGAGATTTTCAGAAGCGACTGGCGATTCTGGATGTCTCTGTCTTTGTGTGTCCAACTTGGGTCACCTCTTCAGGTAGTGGGTGCTCAGAATCCTTGCAGGTGCCTCATGTTGGGCCCCTAAAGACACCAGTGACACGCTGTGGCCAGAGTTCCTAATACATCTGCTTTTGTCTGTTCCTGCCTGCCCTGTTACCATAAGAGCTTGTTCACAACCTTTGCTCAGTGATTCAACCTTAATGTGAACACAATGTCCTAGCAACTCTGAGTTCAACAAGAAAGCCTTCCCTTTGCTGTGGCTGGCTAAAAAGTTATTATGCAACTCTGCTTTAATCTTTAAATATACATTCTGCAAATCATCTGGTGCACTCTTTTTAAAGAGATGTTTTGTTACTCCAGGCTGGAATTATCACATTACAAATATGGCTTGGTATGTCTACTTTAGTATTCAGAACATTTTTTACCCTTGTTAGACTATAAAAAAAAATAAAGGCAATAGGGTTGCAGGAGGATAACTGAGGGAGAACCACCCCTTCAGCCTTATCAACATTACTCTTTGTTTACTGATAAGAAAATATTTTATTAAGGCTGATCGAATCAGTTCCAGTTCTAGGCGAATAAAGCAGCTCTTTTGTGGGCATATTCACACACAGATTCAGTTTCCTAATGAATGTAAGAACTGCATTTCATTTTAGGAGGTTTTCCCAAGAAGGGGCTGGGGGAAGAATTCTCCCTATTCCATGCAATAGAATGTTCCAGATAAAATATTCCTTTGAGCTTCATATTACACCATTAAAACTAGATCATGTTCTCACATTCGTTATAAATGTACATTAGAAGAATGGAAGAGAAAGATGATTAGTAACCTTCTGTAACTGTTCTTCTTCGAGATGTGTGGCTCATGTCCATTCCATGTGAGGTTGTGTGCATGTCACATGCCCAGATGCCGGAGATTTTTCCCTCGGTGTTATCCATAGGACCAGCTCTAGTGCCCTCTGCAGTGGTGTGTGGCTGCGCTGATATATAGAGCACTCTGGGCACCCCTTGCCCCCCGTTTCCACTTGCCGGAACTCCAACAGAGGAGAAAGAGGGTTAGCTGTGGAGGAGGATGCCAATAGTGGAGGGGTATTGGATTTCTTCCTCCTGGTGAGTCACTGTGTCCCTTCTTCCTGGCCTTGTTCATCATCCAAATCTCGGGAAGGCTGTGATACTGTTGCTGAGCAATGTTCTGACATCCCTGAGATGGACTGGAGCTGCAACACCAGGACTGCAGGGAACTCCCAGTGATTCCAGAATTGCCAAAGGCCAATCCATTGAGTCGGTGGCCAGGAACCAACTAGAATGGTAGGGGGGAATCGAGCAATTATGGTTGGAGGACAACGGCCTATATGGGAGGAACTTTCATCTTCCTCAAACTCTGAGGCAGAAGACTACGGCAGTGCTGTTCCCACTTCTGGATCTCTGTGGCGCTGGGTGCAGTGCTCCAGTGTTGGGGGTGGTGCCACGACTCTAGCAACCAGTGCTGGGATTCTCAGGGTGCCGATAGTCCAGTGATCTCTATGATTGTTCCCTAGAGTGCAATCTCGAGCCTTGAGATTGGAGCCGGGACCTTGATGCTCCATACCAGTGGTCTAGTGATTGGTACCAAGGTTTTGACGATTGGTCTCTAGAGTCCTGATGGCTGCTGTGTCTTGGGGACTGTGGGGATGCTGGCCTCCAGCAAGGAGTCAGTGCGTGCTGTGGGGATGGTGAGCAGTGATGCAATAATGGTGACCCAGGCAGGGCCCCCATAATGGGCTTGCCCCCTGAATTGTTCATAGCAGATTGGTGCAGTATGATATAGGTATGTCTCCCCAGGTGATAGGCAGTACTGGGAGGGAGAGTAAATCCACATCTGCCTGGAAGGTCTCAGGGGAGATGGAATTCCCAGTTGCTTGAGGGCTCTGCCACTACTAGGATTTTGGGGGGTGGGTCCCGAGGAGGGCTAGGAGCCCTAAGGGGCAAAGTCACAGCCACCCAAGTGTTGGGGATGAGTAGCCATCATGACCATCACTTGCTCCCAGCTTGTTCCACTTAGGTGAAGAGTGCTCACTGTGGGCATGGTTCTTCTTAAGCTGCTTGTCCAGCATGAGCGATGGCAATCAGTGCCAGGATGAGCCGATATGGGTGTTGGTAGAGTGCTTTGTGTTGACACTAATGTATTGGGCATGGAGTCTACCCAGCCCAGATCAGACCTCAGTCTGAAAGCCAATTTCATGAGGAGCACTCTCACTCTAATGTGGTGGTCTTTCTTCATGAGGGGTCTAATGTTCTTGCAGATCCTGCACTTGCCCCACATATGAGCCTCATCTACACCCTAAAGACAGCTCTGGTGAGGATTATTAATAGGCAGTGGTTTTTCCACATGGCTGGAAGCCCAGGGAGCAAGGCATACCCCGAACCCGTCTATCCCAAGAATGTGGGACAGCTAGTCTCTAAAACTACTAAGACTGCTAACTACTCAAACATTCATCTGAACTACAAAAAGCTATACACAAGAAGTTGAGAAGAAAAAAATTCTGAGAAGTCGCTTGCCAAGGCAAGGACATTCAAGCACTGTCATAGGCAATAAGAAAGAATGGGGAGGGAGTGGGGGTCAGCTACACAGCACATACGTGCACCACTGTAGAAGGCACTAGAGGTAGCCCTATGGATACCACTGAGGCATAAATCTCCAGCACTGCTGCATGTGATGCACACATGCACCTAGCATGAACATGAGCAAGTACTTGAACAGCTACCTTCTTGCAAAAAAAAAAAAAAAAAAAAAAAAAAAATCCACCTGGGAAGAGGAAAAAATTTCATTAGATTTTCCTCCCAGTTTTTCCCAGACTACTGTCTGTGGGGAGCAGGGTTTGCCTTTCCACTACAAACAAGTGAATGTTCAACCTCCCCTACTCCCTATTAAAAAAAGAAAGATAGCCCCACATTTGCAGGGAATCTGCTGGAAGCACAGGGTTTTACATACAGAGGCCCCAAGCTCTGGCAGTGTCTCCTGACAAAGCTACCCCTTTCTCCAGCTCAGTGACAGTATAGCCTGAAGGAGGACAGTTTTTGCAGGTACTAACTTTTTAGCAGATTTACAACTAGCTGCCTAAAAAGCACCATATATTCTCTTTTCTTCTTACACTCCCTGCACCTTCTGCAGGGCCCAAAAATCCAGTGTCACAGAAGCAACTGCACTTTCCACATGTAGATTCTGGAGGACTGATCCCCTCCCCTACACAATAATAGCCAAAGCTGCCAAGTTTCACTAAAGGTTGCTGGGGCGAGATGAGTAACCTGCTTTCTTAAAGGCTGAAGACCCTGCAAAATGCACGGCACAATGCACAGTCTAAAAGGAAGTCTGTGGCTGTCTGCAACTGTGCTGCTAAGCAGGGGGTGAGGAAGAGAAGGAAGAGGGAGGTAGGAAACCTCAGTGGTTTGCCATCATGAAAATACAGTAAAATCACAAAACATGAATAAAAGGCAACTCAACTTAAAAGTTGTCCTGTTTTGCTCTTTCTTTACATTCTTCCCTTCTTCTATCTTTCACTTTTTCTCTACAATTTTTATTTTGTTTCCTCTTATGGCTATTATTTCTCTTTCCTGCATCCAATGCCTTATTTTTTCCATTTATATTCTTTGTTAAGGACCCAAACCTGTCTCCTTATTATGGGACTAGGGTCCTAGAACACAAGAAACTTGATTGTTTCCTCTCGCATCTGGCCACGTACTATGCCACACAGATAGAGGTCTGGAAGAAACAACTCTATGGCCTCCTTCCCTAAAGGATTACATGGTTACAGAAACGGACTAGGAACCAGAACAAATGGGTTCTATTCCTGGATCTAGCACGGACTCTCTGCATGACCTTGGGAAAGTTGCCTAACCTCACTCTGGTTTTCCATCTGTTCATAATGCCTCCTTGATGGGGCTTTGCCCACTTGCACGGACATCAGCATCTGGGCAACAGTCTTCATGTCTTAAGTAGGAAACATGGGTCCCCTAGCATGTCATGAGTCCCCGTCCTGTCAGGGACCATATTACAGAATGTGCATTACCTACATCAGGGGGAAACAATTTTTGCTCCCGGAGTGCAGACGTCAGTCCTCTCAGGAAATCTTACTGGGAAACTCTGCCTTAGGAAGCAACAAGTCTCTATGTGGGGGGGAGGGGGGCAGCACTAATTAAACTCAGTGGCATTCCGAGGGAAGTGGGGGCCCTCCTTGGAGCTGCTCCCTGCTATCACAGACAGCCACCAACTCCAGCTCAGGCCTGCCAGTGGCTGAGGGCTCCCACTGTGGGCGGAACAAGCATGTCCCCAGCTCTTCTGCCCCACACTGGCGCAATGAAGGGGCTAGGGGGACCAGAGCCTATCACACCTCTCCCACTTCCAGCCGCCACCAGAGGCATATCCCATCACCCCTGTTCCCAGCCACCCCTAGAGTGTCTGTGGGTGAGTAGTGGAGGAAAGTGGGAAACAAGTGCACAGACCTGCCCGCCATGGGGCACTGCTACTGCCACCAATGGGGTGCAAAAGAAAGTATTGGCCTCTGGGTCTGGAGATGCACTGTATGACACCGATTAAACCACTCGCAGGTGTATCCCAGGTCACTCCTTGCGCCTAGACCCCTGGCCCCACAGGTGTTGAGGAGGCCAGGCAGTCCTTCTGTCCAGAAGAGAACCTCTCCTGCTCCTCTCTGGCCTGGAGTTGTCCCCACAGACAACTAGCGGCCCTTGGTGTCAGCTGCAAGGGACAAGCTAGAGCCACTCAGTCTCTTGGCTGATGAGCCAGGCACGTCTGCTTCTGCAAGAGCAGGGAAGCATCTCTAGGCAGCACCTCTCTGGTAACAACATTGGAGGTCAGTTCTAAAACTCAAAACCTTCGACAGCCCTAGGAGCCCAAGAGTCTAGCCATAGAGATTTTGCCTGGAGCACGGCCTCTTATCCACATACTGCTACAGAACTCTAGCTAGCATACTGGGTAGCACAAATAGAGTGGTGCCGGGGGGGGAGGCGGTGACTGCAGTCAGACTATGGCTATTGGGTGTGGTGGAAGCAGGACTCTAGTGTCTGTATGAGCAGGGAGTACATTGGGTGGTGCCTGGCAGGTGCCATTACCACCCCCATGTGCTCCAAAACTCATGAGTCAGCCTCCCCCACGAGAATGGCTTAATAATAATAAAATCTGGGTTATTTCTGTTTGTTTTCTAAATCGTCAGCTTTCACTTGGGCCACATTTCAGGCTGTTCTCCACAACCCACAGGGGCCAGAATCTCAGCTCTCATTAAAATGAAAGCGCCTCGTGAAATCACCTGCATGCAGGCACGGGGGTTTTAAGAAAAAACTCTACATATCCCAAGACTCATGATAAAATCGCAAGAGTTATCAACACTGGGGAAAGTGGGGACATGAGAAGTGTAGGAGAGGATCCATGAAAAGGAGGAGCTAGGACTGAGGGAAAAGGGAAACCACAGAGAAAGATGAGGGAATTAGGAGAAATGGGACTCTTGACAAACTCAAAGTCAGGAAAAGAGAACCCAGCCATAAACTAAGGGAAGGAAAATGGAAACAAAGTAAGTTTATGCATAGGAGAAAATGAATCACCAAGTACGGAAATTATCAAACGCCCTCCTTTGCAGAAAACCTCTAGATTTCTGGTCCTAGTGCCTTTAGTAGGCAAGAGCTAAGTCCCTTCACACCTTTCGGAAGTTCCCATCCAACTTTCCCGCACTTCAGGGTTGCCTCTCCTCAGCTGTTTACTAGCCTTGGTGTTGGTTCATTCATGTGTCTGATGTTCTTTCTCAGCCTTTCTAGAGGAGGTTACTTTCTGAAAAGGTGCACCTTCATTACTAGGGCTCCTTGAACCAGAACCAGGGCTCCAGTCAGAAAGCTTGGGAATAGGTTTGTTTTTGCACTTTGTGTTTCTAATGAAACATTGTAATTCCATCACCCCTCCACATCAAACAAGCAGGGAAAAGCAGACAGGGGCCCATTCACAGATAGTGAATTCTACAGAATGACCATTAATACTAGTACTTTACACTTCCCTACCTACTAAGAGAAGTAGACTAAGAGAAGTCGTTCCTTACCAATAACTGTAGTTCTTCAAGATGTTTTGGTCATATCCATTCCCAATAAGGTATGCAGTGCACGGCCACCGGAAAACTTTTTGTCCTCAGCATATCCCGTAGGGCTGGTCTCAGCACCCCCTGGATTCCCACATGCATGCTCAGGTATACAAGGTCTCGCCAGCCCCATGCCCCCTCAGTCCCTTCCTTTCGCTAAGTCTGAAAAGCAGAGATGGAGGGTGGGTGCTGAATGGATATGAGCAGCACATCTGGAGGAACCACAATTACTGGTAAGAAACTGCTCTGTTCTTCTTCGAGTTGTTGCTCACACCCATTCCCAACTAGGTGATTCACAAGCTTTACCTTGGAGGTGGATGGAATTAAGGTCGAACTGTCTGCAGCCCTGTCCTCCTGAAGACTGCATTGTCCCTCGCCTGCTGTATGATGGCGTCGTAATGGGACATGAAGGTGTGGACAGATGACCAGGTGGCAGCTCTGCAGATCTCTTGGACTGGCACCTGCGTGAGGAAAGCCGCAGACAAAGCTTGGGCTCTGGTCACATGCGCTGTCCCCAATCCAGGCAGTAGCACAAGTCTTACCATATAGATGGAAGCTGCCATGTGCAGGCGATGATCCATAATGATATTCACTGAGTCAATACCAGTAGGCTCCTCATCCGGTCTGCGATGGCCACAAAGCGCTGGGTCGATCTCTGGAACAGCCTGGTGCACTCAATGTAGAAGGCCAGCGCTCTTCTGCCATCCAGCATGTGTCATTGTAGCGCTAAAGATAAATTTATACCATAGTATTACTTCAAACAGAAATTTCTATGTGGAATATTCATTGATAAAAATACCATGCTCATTCATTCATTTGTAACTCCACATTGTAACCAAAACTCCATTTTGAATTGTTCTCTTCATTTTGTAATTCTCAGCCTAAGTTTTGCTGGGAAACTTTGTTTGGATGTGTTTTTAACTTAGTTTTGATGTGTGAATGAAGGGTGTGTGTGATGGGATCAGTCTCCAACTCCAGCCTGTCCCGATGACAAACTGCCGGCACCACCTTAATGGTTGAAGAACAATACAATCAAACCCTACAAAAGCAAGAAGAATCCACCCTAAAAAGGACAAAAAGCCCCATCAAAAAGAAAATCAAAGTCACATCTGCCATTAACAGATGACTCATGGTCGTACAGTACACTGAGGCAGTGTGACACAGCAAAATCCATGGATAAAAAGATGGGTGAGATTGCATAGCTTTGGGTAATGTTCTGCACACCATCCAAGAGCGTCAGTGCACAGCTGTGTGCCCGACAGAGACCCCGCTCTTCCTCATGCCCAGCTTCTCTGGCCAGGTAGCTGCCATGAGCTGCGAACACCAGCCACAAACTCACCCTATGATCACAAGCAACAATTAGGACTGGCAACTATACATGAACAACAGCAGAACATCTGAGGTGCATGTGTGAATGTGTGTGTGTGTTAGTGTGCTAAATATTAGTTATTAACACAATTGTGTTTTCGTAATAATAAACACGGCATATTGCCTTTTCCCCCTTAAAAAGATCTTGGGTGCTCTTTTTGCACAACATCATCTCCATTCCTCCTCTGTTGCATGCGGTTTTGGAAAAAAGATGGGGAGAAAGATGTCTTGATTATAATGGAACAGAGATACAACCTTAGGCAGGAAGGCTGGATGTGGGCTCAACTGCACCTTGTCCTTATAGAAG